>CM061133.1:96857890-97051885 GCA_030789695.1 Scilla litardierei | reverse complement strand
CCTGTTAAAAAAGATACAATTTGGTGTTTTTAATTGTTTAGATTCACTAATCAAGAAAACTTAAATCGGGACTGTAGGCTGGTGGACTTGTGCACATAGGTAGTTTGGACTTTCGGACGGTGTTTTCGGACGTCAGGTTGCAGGCAAGTGAAACTTGCCCGTTCCTTGTTTAGGCCATGCTTTAGGCCACTTTTTGTACTGTAGCGTAAAAGAGACTAGGCAGTGAAATGATAGCTGCCTAGACGCCAGTTTGATCTAGCTTGACAACGAAGCTAGATCCGACCCTTACTTGCTTTCGTCATGCTGCCATGTCATCCATACATCTATAGCTGCCATGTTTAAATACCTTATCTGTACGCTTTTAAATACAACTTTCCATGCCATGTCATCCATACATGAATGTTGCATTCGTAGCACACACTACTATTCTTATACTCCCTTGTTCGGGCTAGGCACCTGCTTTTGCATGCACATCCCTATGCCAATAACAGTCCCTGGCTCGTGATCCAGAAGATGGACACCAGTCCATATACACGTGGTGGGGTAGGGTTAAGCGACCACTCAGCGTAGAAGTGTGCCCGTACAGCCACTTCAACTGTAAGGCGTAAACTCTGGGTTTGGGGTAGGGTTAAGCGACCGCTCAGCGTAGAAGTGGGCCCGTACAGCCACTTCAGCTGTAAGGTGTAAACTCTGTGCACGACATGAAAATGTGACTTGTGAATCCATGTGAATGTTAGTAGTCTTGCTACTCCTGCCATGCCATGCTAGTTGTCTTATTGTACTTGTTGTTTTCCTTACCTGTTACACTCATACTATAACTGTCATGTCATTGCATAAATTTTAGAACTGCTAGGTTGTTTACTTTCCTTTTAGTTTCTTTGCACAAGTCTTTTGTAGACTTGCTGACATGTGCCCCTCTCTCTTTTGGGTGTCACATGTTAGACCCTGAGCCAGAGACCATTGCTGAGGACGAGGTGTTCGCTGACGCTGACCCTGAGCCCACGTTTGACGAGGAGTTTGTGGACACCGGTGACCAGTCTTAGAGACTGTTCTGAGTTACTTCTGTTTTAGGTTGCTGTTAGTTGTCGGTGCGTAGCACCTTTACTTTCCGTACGTTGTACTTTTGTTGGCTATGCTTGGGCCTTTTAGACTCTTTTTCTTTCTAGCCTGGTGGCTTTTCTGTGATGTTGGAACTTATTTATTATGGACATTCTGAGATTGAATAAATTTTTATCTATCTCTCTTTCCTTATTATTATGGTTGTTCTGCTTCGCATTTGCAAGGACCTGAACTCCGTTAAATCCAGACACTTTACAGACTGGAGCCTCACAGCTCCAAGTCTGAGCAGACCTTCTCATGTCTCGCCTCCATTTTAGGGAAGTGGGGCGTGACGATATGCTTGAGGTCCTGACGGCACAGTACATCGATATGGAGGTTATTCTATCAATGGTTTCAGATTTAATACCATTGAAGTCGAGAAGGACCGATGCACCCAAAATAATGGAATCTTCTCATCCTTTACGCAGTTGTAATATGCAAGATCCAGAGATCAACAACCACAAGAAGGTCAAATATTCTATTATGGCCAGGTTGTAGATGTGGTTGAGTTATTTTATGGTTTTCAGAAGGAAGTGAGCCATGATATGTTTAAGGTACAGTGGTGTGAGCTAGGAAAGAAGAAGGATGACTTGGGCTTTACGGTCGTTAATCTGAAGAAAGAAATCTATCAGGATGAGAAGTTCATGTTTGCCTCGCAAGCAAAACAATGTTTTTATGTTAAAGATATAATGGTAGACGATGAAGGGGTGGTTCTTAGAAATCCGCCTAGAGCATATGCACCGGATGAAACGAGTGATGAAGAGGGCAGTGAAGATGACAAAGATGTTGTAATCGTTGAAGATGATGTTGGGGATGATTTATCAATCGAGACAAATAATGAAACGACTGATGATATCACACTGTTACGTGTTGATATTTGGCTATCACAGTCACAGGTATTGTAGCAGCAGAGTGCACAAGACGAAGAAACACAATAAACAAAGTCATTTCATCTACTGTTTGGACTAAGTCACAAAGGGCGTCAACATCAACATCAAATTGTTGAACTTTTTTCAGTAATAAGCTAAAAAAATATGTAAATGTATAAAGATGTTCATTACGATGATTTTTCTTGGAATCAATAAAGAATGTGAATTACTCCATGTTTTACATCCCATTTATTTCTTGAGAATAATGGCTATCATACGCCAAATGAGAGCCTCTAACATACGCCCTCTCACAAGCACCCAAGTACAACCAAGTACAAGCCCATGGGTGCTTTATGTTAGAGGGCGTATGCGAGAGGCTCTCCTATGGAGTATGATAGCCATTATTCTCTTATTTCATATAAATTACGCAAATATTTACAGCATATAAGCATCAATTTTTTTATGAATAAATATTATGAAGTGCAGATAAAGAGAGTTTGTAACACACTATTTACACCTGGTACAGGGACATTCCAGACCCCTCGGTCATCTGGGTCCAGTACGTATATTTTATGGTTTAAGTACGGTTGTATAACGTGCACAATTTAATTTGTTGGGAAACTAAATGGTAAAATGCTTCATACGTTTTCAGGCAGTGCATGTCAGGGCTCCCCTTGGGCACATACCACCCCGCCCTCTAGGTCAGGTACACATATGTTGTAGTACTGCTTTATAACGTGCACAACTTAAATTTTTGTAAAAAAATTGGTAAAATGCTTCATACATTTTTAGGTGGTGTAGGACATGGCTCACCGGTGGCACATACCCCCTGCCATCTGGGACATGTACGCTTATTGTAGTTTTATTAGCGGTCTAAATGTGGACCTTTTAAGTTTTAGTATAACTAATTGCATAATATTCTTTATATATTTTTAGTCATTGCATGACATATACCCTCTTCCCCACATACCCCACTGTCGCCACGTACATGTACACATATTTTTATTTTAAATGTTCAGTCCAATTTGTTAAACTAATTGAATTTGCAATTGTCTTATTGCGTATAGATGCAGGTGGGCTAGAGGATATACATATTGAGACTCCTGACATGGCCGTGTCACATGCCGCCTCCACTTATCAGACTGCCCCTCCACATGACGAACCTGAGCCGGTGGTGTTCATTCCATATAACCCGGAGATAGAGCATGCCGCCTTACCAACGGCCTATAGGTACGAAGAGGCAAAGAGGAGGCAGTCGGAGGTGGTAAACACGCAGCGGCTTGTGCTCGCGCAGTTGGCAGACAGAGCTGCACCGAGGATGAGGGAGGCCAAAGATGAGTTCTTTAGACGATAGGGTACGTATAATGTAATCATATATATTGTAATCTTATACATTCATAAGTATGTTTGGTTTTTCGTAGGCACAAACCCTCCACCGAAGGATGGACGAGGCGGGACGAAAATTTCGACCTTGATACCATGAAACGGGCAGCGGGCCGTTATACAGTGGAGCCACCAAGCTCCCATTGGCCCGTGGGTGGTAAAATTTAATAATTTCCTTGCTGCTCAGTTTAAAAGGTCGGACATGAGTCCATGGTCACCTGTTGGCGGGAGATCAACGTAAGTTAGCTGCCTTTTATTTTAAGGTTCTTATTATGTAATTACTTTTATAATGTCTTTGTTATTTGGCATAGCGGCATTACGTCTTGGACCGCAACCCTGATGCCTGGGGCTACTTCATGGAGAAGGTTAAGTCCGGACTTGTCCAGTGGCAGGCAAACTTGAAAAAGAAGTATTGGCAACGGTTCCCCGAGGACTGGAAGCGGTACTAGTGCCTGGACAATCGTGCTGACCCGGTGCAGTTCTTTGGCTATTGTTTCCTGTGGGAGTCTGCTGCTGGGCAGGTATAGTTTATATTTTTTAACCACATATTATATATATGTTTTTTTCGGACATACTGTAAAAATATATAGAAAATATCAGAAATGGCCGCTGCCAATCGCAGTGCGCCTCAAGGCTATCAGCATCATGGCGGCTGGAAGAGCTTCAGCCAGATTGGGTACGAGTTGGCACGTCAGGTAAAAATATTGTACTTAAATTTTGTAACAAATATTTTTTTTGAAAGAGTGTCTAAATTTTTTATTATTGATTTTAGGGCCGCCCGGGCATCAAGTCTTTGGTGGAGCATACATGTACAAAGGCTTACCAAAAGTACAATGATCTCAAGAAATTGGCAAAGAATCATGCTCTGGCGGTTAGTAAAAGATTAAGTTTACATTAATATGTAGTTTTAATGCATGGTGTATATAACTCTTTTTCTCTTCTATTCAGGAGGCCGTCCACAATGCTGCCGATGTGGTGAGGGCACAGTCCCAGGTAGGCTCGAGTTCCATGGGGCCTCTCACTAGGGTTGATGAGGATGTGATCATTGCAAAGACACTGGGAGAGAGGAGGAAGAACCGATACCGGATACAAGGCACGAAGAAGCGCGACTATGACAAGGACTCAGTCGGTTATTATTCACAGCATGAGAGTGTCACACAGCCCTGCCAGTCCACCGAGTTGCAAGGAATGGCTCAGGTTCAGGCGACCTTAACACATGTCGTGGAGGATATGAGGCAGATAAGGGAGGAGAGTGCATTTTTTCGGTCCTGGGTGGGCCTTAATCCAGTAGAGTTGGAGGTTATCAGGTGTAGAGAGATGATGCCTTTGAGACTATTTATCTCTGTGTGAATAGCACAAACACTTGTTCGAGATAACAGTAAGCTGTTTGGTATAATTTATCTAAGTTATATTATAATGTAGTAAACATTAGATATTAACTTAGGTAAAGTCCGGAGACTTTATGCAAGTTAAACAGGTATAGAGATGAGTATCTCGATCATGGAGAAATGTTCGACCGTCTGTAGCATAAGTCTAAAAGGATTCGTGGTCGTAGATGTTTCGAGACAAGGATATCGAAACATCAGATAGACCATTATCTCTTAGTCTTCACCGTTTAAGCGGTGGCGATGATCTCATGATCGTTTGACTTGGCGAAGTCGAAGACGAGACACAGGTGCTCATTAGAGAATGAGTTCACTGAACGATCCACAAGAGTTGTCATATGGTTATATTGACCAATCTGTCAATGATAACTCTTAGTGATGATAGGCAAGTTGGTCTTTTGACTTGAGGACATTTACGAACCTGTGCGTGAACGGTGCTACTTAGATCACTGAACGAGCTTCGAGGCTATGCCTGTCGAAAGGTCTTTGATTGGGTGTCACTTGAAGTGTACGAGGCGAGTAATGACCAAGAGAGGATTCGTCTCACCCGGTCAATGGGAGTTAGTGTCGTAGAGTTAGTTCGATCTTTAATAAAATCTTTGATCAGAGTATGTTGGAAGAAGTCCAACATTAGTTGACTAAAGATCGATGGAAACTAACAGGAGTCAAGTTATTGGGGTTGACATTTTGACCGTACCCTAGACTTGATCTACAAGACATAGTTTAGACGAAGAGACTTTAACTACAGAACTAATCACGGACACAGTCAGGGTGGTCCTGACAATACTCATGTTGATGAGTCAACTACATAATTATGATTCTGAAGCAGGGACAATAACCACTGCTTGTAGTCACTGCCGTCTAGGGCTTCGAGCCCAACCTATTGTAAGGGTCAGGCTATAGGGTCTCTGTCACGCCCCGCTTCCCAAAAATATGGGGGCGAAGCGTGAGAAGGTCCGCTCAGACTTGAAGCTACGAAGCTGCAAGTCCGATAAGCGTCAATCAAATTTAAAACTGCAGGTCCTTGCAACGCGAGCGAAACAAGATAATAATAATGAAATGAGACAAAAGAATAATCTCAGAATATCCATAAATATAAATTCCAACATCGCAGAAAAGCCACCAGGCTAAAAGAAAAGAGACTAAAGGCACAAACATGGCCAACAAAAGTACAAAGTACAAACGACGGTGCTACGCACCAATAACTAACAAAAGGCCTAAAACAAAATAAAGCTCAACAAAGACTCAAAGAATGGTCACCGGTATCCACCAATATCCTCCTGGGTAATCATGGACTCAGACTCAGCGTCAGCAAAACATCACGTACTCAGCAACGGTCTCTGGCTCAGTTCTAACATGTGACACCCAAAAGAGCAAGGGGCACATGTCAGCAAGTCTACAAGAGACTTGTGCAAGGAAACTGAAAGTGAAAGTAAAGCAACCTAGCAGTTCTAGCATGATGCAATGACATGGCAGTTTAAGTATGAGTGCAGCAGGTAAAGAAAACAACAAGTAAACTAGCATGGCATGGCAAGTGTGGCAAGACTAATAACATTTACAAGGATTTCTCTAGTCATGTTTTCATGTCATGTGCAAAGTTTACGCCTTACAGCTGAAATGACTTTCTTTCACACTGATTGGTCGCTTAACTCCGCCACACCCAGAGTTTACGCCTTACAGCTGTAGTTGCTGATCAGGCAGACTCCCAGCTGATTGGCCGCTTAACTCTTACCCCTCCCACGTGTATCGAGCCAGGGCCTTACCCCCGAACGGTAATGCTCGCTTCTGGAACACGAGCCAGGAAGTGTTTTTCATGATGGCATAGGGGTGCACCCAGCCAGGACAAGCAAGTACAAGTATGTAGTGTGTGCTACAAATGCAATATTCAACTTGGATGACATGTAGAATGCAATGCATGGCAGTTAAAAGTGCGTACAGATAAGGAAAATAAACGTGACAGTTTAGTATGCATGAACAACAAGTTTAAAGGGTTGGATCTAGCTTCGTTGTCAAGCTAGATCAATTAGGTGGCGGATCTAGTTTCGTTGTCAAACTAGATCAAGTAGGCGTCTAGCCAGCTATCATTTCACTGACTAGTCTCTTTTATGCTGAAAACAAGGAAGTGGCCTAAAAACATGGCCCTACACAAGAGTTGGCAAGTTTCACTTGCCTGCAAGCACGACGTCTGAGCACACCGTCCAATGAGTCCAAAAATCACAATTATCCTACGTGCACAAGTCCACCGGCCTAAAGTCCATATTATTAATCTTGATTAGTGAATTTAAAACATTTAAAATAATTTAAAAATACTGATTTTAGTCTTGATTAGCATGCATTGGGTTGGGGGGTCCTAGGGGTGCAAAGCGTTACCTCAACACGACGCGAAAGCTACACCGGCGTCGGGTAGCGACGCCGGGGGTTGGAATAAGAGAACGCGCTCCAAGTCCTGATTCCAATATATATTCCTCGCTGGAAAATTCAGAGCTTCAACCGGGGCGACGGTTCCAGATTCCAAAGCTAGCACGTGTGACGACGGGCTACGACGTGCGACGACGTCGTACGCGGCAAGTCGTCAAAGAGAACGCACCTAGGTGGGGCCCACAGTAGTCCTAGGGACCTTTGGGGGAACCACAATAACTCTGGAGAACTTGGGGGGCCCACGGTGGCAAGCGATGCGACGGGTGCGGGGTTGCGACGTTTGCTCTCGGTCGTACACAGCCAAATGTGGGGGGCTCTGTCGGTCGCTGCGGGGGAACGGCTTGGTGCAGCGCAGCGGGTCGGTGCGGGCCTTGGTGCGGAGGGGTTTGTCGGTCGGGCGCTTGGGGCGGCTCGGTCACAGCGCTTGGATGCGGGGAGCGGGGTGCTGCAACGTTGCAACGGTTGCAACGTTGCGGAGCTGCGGTTGGTGCGGAGAAGCGCCTCGGTCAGACATGGCACTGAGCGGGGGACGGAGCGGGGTTGGATGCGAGCGGCTGTGCGGAACGGAAGCGGGCGAAGCTCTCGGTCTGACCGAGAGCTTCTCTCGGTCGGTGCGGTCGAACGGAGCGGGCGGCTGCAACGGGTGCGGGCGGAACTTGGATGCGGGTGGAGCTGCCGGTCAGAGCGGGGAACGGAGCCCATTCTCTCGGTCTGAGCGGGGGAAGTTCGTCGCAACGTTGCGACGAATCGTCGCAACGTCCAATATGAGTTTTGGAAGAGGCTAGGGCTAATTTCTTGCGAAAATAGGTCTTCCTAGGGGTTGCTTATATAGTATAGATGGGTTGACTTGGTCTAGGGCTAAATCTAATAGGATTAGAAGTTTAAAATAATTTAAAATTTGAAATTCAACTTCTCCAACTCACCCAAGGATTTGACTTGGTCCAAATGAGCTGGAAATTGGCTCAAAAATTCTTTAAAACATTTAAAACTCAAATAAATTTTATTTGGCCGAAATTAACTTAAAAATAAATTATTAAAAATATTATAAAGCTTGTTAAAAATATAAAAGTGGTCAAATAAACTCCAAAAATTATAAAATAAATGTTGGGATGATCGTGACGACGAATGTGAGCTAACTAAGAAGACGGATCTCAAATTCGACGTCGGACGACGAAACTAAAAATAGAAACGTCTCCCGTCAAAAGTGAAAATCGTTACGTCCCATCGAGTAAGATTAAATTGTGGAAAAACGACTCGAGGAGTGTCGTTCCAAGACAGTGCCACTATTTAATACTCTCAGAGACGTTCGCAACGGCATATCACACAAAAGTGTTCACAAGCAAATAAAGTCTAAAATAAACACGTGCACGGGCAAAAGCACGTGCACGAACAACGTACCACGAAAAGTGGTCGTTACATCCTCCCCACCTTAGAATAAAGTCCGTCCTCGGACTTTCTAATATAGCTAGTCACTCTAGTAACTACCCCAATCAAGCCACATTATAATTCAAACCAAGTATAGTCATTACAAGTGCTTATATATGCACTAGGTAGTCAAACATTAACACTGCTAACACTTATATATATATTCACATACGTATACACTTATACCTATTATAGCCAGTCGAATTTATACATGTATTTCAATCATATATATATAAACATACATCCCTTATATAACTACTACTCACAAAACAATAGTTCAGATACTCACTTAAGGATAGTCTTACACTTAGCAAATACAATCATTGCTCTACCTATATGTAGCTACCTATGCACAAACATCAAGGGTATACTACCCTCTAATATTCATCCAATACCAAACATCTCAACACATATAGTCGCACCATACCATTATTAATCAAGTTTCACTATATTTATATATATATATATTCACCACTACTATAGTTTCACAATATATAGTCATTCAAATACATGCAAATAGTTCACCATATATTCACATCACGTACGGTCCTATAACTGTATTTACGACACGCCACATATATCATAGTCATCAATACCTATAACTAAGCACATACTTACCCGTGCATGGTGCACACCCATACACGCTAACATTTCATTTACATACACCAATCATACCATTATATTACTAGCACATCTATGCTCCTAGTTTAGCTAGCACATAAGCAAGTCCTTAGTAAATAACTATACCACAAGACCAACACCCATAACTATATACTGGTGTAGCGACCCACAGTCATGTGCGTAACTCAACCAGGCACAAACACTTTTATCACTATACATACATCAAGCATTGCTATATTCAACTACAAACATACATTCAATATACTTAGAGTATACTCACTCAAGCTTGAGTGAGACTCAATACACATATCAGGATATTCTATATACGTAACACGACATTCATGCTTATGCCAATACCACTCCCATACATATACATCTACCAATACAACCATATACATTCCATAAATCAATCACACTTAATATTTAGTCAGGTAACACCCACATAGTTCAATCTAATTATATGCCATAATAATAACATAACAGACATCAGCACCCACATATTTATAATACCCTCCCTAGTACAAACATTCACCGTATAGTCACACATAAATAATGTATATATTCACACCATGGCCTACTACCTATAATTAGTATACTAACACATTCACACATACATAATTAAGATGTGCAATAGTCGTGTATACCTCACGGTATGCACGCATGCAACATCCCGAAAAGCAAGCAATACAAATCAAAATTATACTCCTACTACCATATGTATATCACCTATATACTCAGGCAACAAAACATAACTACTTACGTCTAAACACAATACATACCCACATACGAGCACACACTCATACGTGCTAACATATAGATCACATAATAGGCCTACCCTCTTAACCATACGTACTCTTATTATCATCACTACTAACCTACACATAGCTTTACCAATCATTTTATTTCAACCATTATAAGTATCTCTAACTACATACACAACTTAGATATTTCAACGCTAACTCTAATACACATCGGCATCCCTAGTATAGTATAGCTATCCACACAAAAACCTATAACTCCTAACACACCAACAACTTCATAATATCACGAATAACTCCGAGTATATATATATATATATATACCACACAATAGGCAAGCATCAATATACTATGGGGGTACACTCATTCAAGCCCACGTACACAGCTTAGGTACGTGCACTACGACAACCTCACAAGGGTCCAAGGGTCTACTAACAACTAAGAGTTGACACAGACATTGAAGGACCCTAAGGCCTAAGCAATAAAGAGAGGTCGAGAGCGTGACGAGGGAAGGATCGATAAGCACGAGTTCAGATAGGACGAATACAAGGAGACATCTTGGTTAAACGAAACATTGACTCAATGGTGATGTTTAGGTTGAGGGAAAAGGGAGATGTAGTGATGCTTATATATGAGGGGAAAAAGAAAATAGAGTAAATAGCATGAGCTAAAATACGCAAAATTGAAAACTGTTGTACTTCAAAAAATTGGAATTCCTCATCTGTATAAAATATTTGAAGATCGATAAAGCGAGTTGAAATAAGTTTGAGTCGAATATTCATAATAAGAGAAAATGTTTTATTGGTTTATATAAAATCAATGTAAAAGGAAGTAAAATCATTTACACGAATATTAAGGGCGGTGTTTTAGAAATCTTATACGTTAGTAGTTTAATACAATGTTGTCAAAAGTTTTGAAAGTCAAAGAATGAAGTCAAGTAACGGGAGAATTTAAACTCATGTTAAATGCTTTCAAAACTTTTAGGCTATGGAAAATTTTAAAATAATCAATATTGAAACTACTTTTTAGAGGACCAGTGTGTACAAAAATTAAAACTGGTTTACACAAAGCTCTTAGCATACAAGAACAACGAGCCTGGTACGGATATAAAAATAATTGAAATTCAATTTGGTTTACAAATTTTCTAAAAGCGTGTATGGTGAGCGGAAAGAAAATTATAGTAACTTAGCATAAGAATTATCAAGATCGAATAGTAAATCTTTAAAATCAAATCAGGGAGGGTCTAAAGCAGGAAGAGGTTATGAAAATAGTAATTTTGCAAAAATCTGAAGTGGCGAAAACGACGAGCAAAAACCAACTTGCTGAAAGCTGAAATTCCATGTGTCTTGAAAGTATATTAAAGTAAACACGACGTATCATTTGAATAACACAAATAAGATGGAAAATTATAAATCGAATTGGGCAGGGCAAAAGTAAAACTAATATATGAAAGAACGACTCATTTACATAAGTATAAAAATAATATAGGCTGGGGAAATACCATAAGCTAGTATTCAAAAATTCCGACAAACGTTTTAAAAATTTAAATCAATGAAGGAGGATGAAATATAGGTATATTAAAATTTTGAACAAAATTAAACTTAGTGGAAGAGAAGATTGAAAAATACTTTCCGAAGATTCAAGTTTTGCAATGGCGATGTTTGAAAATTGACGACGATCGTCACGGGGCGATCTCGTGAATCGAGGCAAGGAAATTGGTCGGATGATCAAAACATTCATACGCCTAGGTTATGAATCAGGAGAATCTACGGGGAGACTCCTACGGTCGACCAACTAAAGATTAAAACTAAGCGCTAAGACTTCTAAAGAGCTAGACGGTAATGAAATGCGTTCAGCCCGGTCCGAAATCGATGAACCCAAGCGAACGACAAAAGGAAATTCTAGAAGTCTAATATGGTCAGAGTTAGGCAATAACCACTAAGGTAACTCCTACGACGATCAATTGCTGACAGGGAGCCTAACTACCAATCAGGGGCCTCTAACTAGCAAGCACAGACGTCTAACTAAGTCTTCTTACCACCTAGTGTCGTAAGAAAACGACTAGACTCAGGGCTTATGACTCGGATGTTGCAATTTATTTAATGGACATTCCGTTATTATCATTGTTTCGTTAATTCGCAATTGCAAGACCGGACCTGCATGGGCCACCAACAAAACCTGTCACGCCCCGCTTCCCAAAAATATGGGGGCAAAGCGTGAGAAGGTCCGCTCAGACTTGAAGCTACGAAGCTGCAAGTCCGATAAGCGTCAATCAAATTTAAAACTGCAGGTCCTTGCAACGCGAGCGAAACAAGATAATAATAATGAAATGAGACAAAAGAATAATATCAGAATATCCATAAATATAAATTCCAACATCGCAGAAAAGCCAACAGGCTAAAAGAAAAGAGACTAAAGGCCCAAACATGGCCAACAAAAGTACAAAATACAAACGACGGTGCTACGCACCAATAACTAACAAAAGGCCTAAAACAAAATAAAGCTCAACAAAGACTCAAAGAATGGTCACCGGTATCCACCAAAATCCTCCTGGGCAATCATGGACTCAGACTCAACGTCAGCAAAACATCACGTACTCAGCAACGGTCTCTGGCTCAGTTCTAACATGTGACACCCAAAAGAGCAAGGGGCACATGTCAGCAAGTCTACAAGAGACTTGTGCAAGGAAACTGAAAGTGAAAGTAAAGCAACCTAGCAGTTCTAGCATGATGCAATGACATGACAGTTTAAGTATGAGTGCAGCAGGTAAAGAAAACAACAAGTAAACTAGCATGGCATGGCAAGTGTGGCAAGACTAATAACATTTACAAGGATTTCTCTAGTCATGTTTTCATGTCATGTGCAAAGTTTACGCCTTACAGCTGAAATGACTTTCTTTCATACTGATTGGTCGCTTAACTCCGCCCCACCCAGAGTTTACGCCTTACAGCTGCAGTTGCTGATCAGGCAGACTCCCAGCTGATTGGCCGCTTAACTCTTACCCCTCCCACATGTATCGAGCCAGGGCCTTACCCCCAAACGATAATGCTCGCTTCTGGAACACGAGCCAGGAAGTGTTTTTCATGATGGCATAGGGGTGCACCCAGCCAGGACAAGCAAGTACAAGTATGTAGTGTGTGCTACAAATGCAATATTCAACTTGGATGACATGTAGAATGCAATGCATGGCAGTTAAAAGTGCGTACAGATAAGGAAAGTAAACGTGACAGTTTAGTATGCATGAACAACAAGTTTAAAGGGTTGGATCTAGCTTCGTTGTCAAGCTAGATCAATTAGGTGGCGGCTCTAGTTTCGTTGTCAAACTAGATCAAGTAGGCGTCTAGCCAGCTATCATTTCACTGACTAGTCTCTTTTACGCTGAAAACAAGGAAGTGGCCTAAAAACATGGCCCTACACAAGAGTTGGCAAGTTTCACTTGCCTGCAAGCACGACGTCTGAGCACACCGTCCAATGAGTCCAAAAATCACAATTATCCTACGTGCACAAGTCCACCGGCCTAAAGTCCATATTATTAATCTTGATTAGTGAATTTAAAACATTTAAAATAATTTAAAAATACTGATTTTAGTCTTGATTAGCATGCATTGGGTTGGGGGGTCCTAGGGGTGCAAAGCGTTACCTCAACACGACGCGAAAGCTACACCGACGTCGGGTAGCGACGCCGGGGGTTGGAATAAGAGAACGCGCTCCAAGTCCTGATTCCAATATATATTCCTCGCTGGAAAATTCAGAGCTTCAACCGGGGCGACGGTTCCAGATTCCAAAGCTAGCACATGCGACGACGGGCTACGACGTGCGACGACGTCGTACGCGACAAGTCGTCAAAGAGAACGCACCTAGGTGGGGCCCACAGTAGTCCTAGGGACCTTTGGGGGAACCACAATAACTCTGGAGAACTTGGGGGGCCCACGGTGGCAAGCGATGCGACGGGTGCGGGGTTGCGACGTTTGCTCTCGGTCGTACACAGCCAAATGCGGGGGGCTCTGTCGGTCGCTGCGGGGGAACGGCTTGGTGCAGTGCAGCGGGTCGGTGCGGGCCTTGGTGCGGAGGGGTTTGTCGGTCGGGCGCTTGGGGCGGCTCGGTCACAGCGCTTGGATGCGGGGAGCGGGGTGCTGCAACGTTGCAACGGTTGTAACGTTGCGGAGCTGCGGTCGGTGCGGAGAAGCGCCTCGGTCAGACATGGCGCTGAGCCGGGGACGGAGCGGGGTTGGATGCGAGCGGCTGTGCGGAACGGAAGCGGGCGAAGCTCTCGGTCTGACCGAGAGCTTCTCTCGGTCGGTGCGGTCGAACGGAGCGGGCGGCTGCAACGGGTGCGGGCGGAACTTGGATGCGGGTGGAGCTGCCGGTCAGAGCGGGGAACGGAGCCCGTTCTCTCGGTCTGAGCGGGGGAAGTTCGTCGCAACGTTGCGACGAATCGTCGCAACGTCCAATATGAGTTTTGGAAGAGGCTAGGGCTAATTTCTTGCGAAAATAGGTCTTCCTAGGGGTTGCTTATATAGTATAGATGGGTTGACTTGGTCTAGGGCTAAATCTAATAGGATTAGAAGTTTAAAATAATTTAAAATTTGAAATTCAACTTCTCCAACTCACCCAAGGATTTGACTTGGTCCAAATGAGCTGGAAATTGGCTCAAAAATTCTTTAAAACATTTAAAACTCAAATAAATTTTATTTGGCCGAAATTAACTTAAAAATAAATTATTAAAAATATTATAAAGCTTGTTAAAAATATAAAAGTGGTCAAATAAACTCCAAAAATTATAAAATAAATGTCGGGGTGATCGTGACGACGAATGTGAGCTAACTAAGAAGACGGATCTCAAATTCGATGTCGGACGATGAAACTAAAAATAGAAACGTCTCCCGTCAAAAGTGAAAATCGTCACGTCCCATCGAGTAAGATTAAATTGTGGAAAAACGACTCGAGGAGTGTCGTTCCAAGATAGTGCCACTATTTAATACTCTCAGAGACGTTCGCAACGGCATATCACACAAAAGTGTTCACAAGCAAATAAAGTCTAAAATAAACACGTGCACGGGCAAAAGCACGTGAACGAACAACGTACCACGAAAAGTGGTCGTTACAGTCTCACACAGAGTGCGACCTTCGTCTAGTAATAGGTAGAATCATTAGGGAGAATATGCATTTGATTCAAGGATAGAAAATTGCATTTGATGCAAATGATAATTTTAAACCTAGATAGAGAATAATTTGCATATGATGCAAAAAGGGATACATGTGTCTTAAATTGTTTAAGACCATATTTTGTATATTAAACACAAAGAAAAGGTTAACTGTTTGATGGGATCGTCCCGCTTTAAACACAGGTTCAAACCGCGTCAAAAACAGAGTCCAAACAAGCCCAATAAGTCTATTTAAAAGATGTTTAAATAGAAATCCTAAAAGGAGGGGAGAATAAATTAAAAAGGGGAAATTTATTGGACTCAGCCCATTGGGCCAAGTCTGATAATTTAAATGCACTTGGTGACATTTTTTTGAATGCCTTTCCAGGCATTTTTGAAATGCCCATGCGTGCATTTTTTTTGGCCTTTGCAGGCATTTTCGAAATGCCCATGCATGCATTTATTTGAATGCCTTTGAGGGATTTTTGAAATGTCCATGCGGGCATTTAGACTGCCCCAGGACCCGGCCCAAGGGCCGGGTCATTTTTCTCTCCCAGGCGCTACATGTGCGGGCGCCTGATTCACGTGCCCAGCTGGCGGCCAGCAGGCGTGGGGCCCACAGTGGGCCCAGGCGCCTAGGTTTTCATGTCCAGTGCACGACGGCTACAGTTTGGGTTGAAGGTTGATTTTTGGCGATTTTTGGACGTACGTTTGAGGGGCCAAACAGACTCGGATTGACGTGTCATTTTTTCCTACGCGTTCACCGTTGAACGCCCTTCGATTTGATAGGTTGTATCAATCGTGAAGCTCAACGGTGATGGAGTTAAAATTCACGGAATTTTGGCCTTTGTTAAAGGAAAACTAAATTGAATTTATTAACTCCAAACAATAGTCCCACATCGGAATTTGAGTGAAGGGGAGGGATCAGCCGCATATATAAATAGGGGTCTGCTTCCCTCCTCTAAACTCGTCACAAGCTCCAGATCTGAGCTGTTCCCGTAAATGTTGGAGCACGCTCAGATCTAGGCTGAAATTAATATTCTCTATCTCCCTATATTTCTGCCTTACTCCTGAGGGCTCTAGCAAAGCCACAAAGGAGTTCCGATTCGGATCCGAAATCTTGGCAAAGGCTTTCACTCGCGTGAAACTTTCTTCGGCGTGTGGTTGGCTCGGCGACACGAGGATTGCTCGCCTCGGGATGAGGAGCGGTTCGAGGAGCGGTTTGAGGAGTGACTCGGTGTGGGATGTGAAGCGGCTCGGAAGACGGTGCGAAACATCACGCCTGCCCTAGGGTTGAGATTCTGGGTATGTGCTTTAAGCTTTTGTTTTAATTATTCACAGTAGTTAGATCCCTCTTAGGGTAGTCAGATCCACCCCGAGTTGGCAGAGATCCTGGCTAAGAGTGTTTGGTTCCTTAGCGCAGCATGTTAATTAGATTAACATAATTTTATTTTCCGCTGTGTATGTCTATGTTCTGTCCGACTTAGGACAGGAATAGAGTTTTTGTGCCCTAAGGGTCCTAGAAAATCCTTCAGTGGTATCAGGCCGTGTCTGTATGCTGATATAGGACTGCGATTAATTAATTGATTGCTTCTGTAAATTTATGCGATAAGTTTAAATTGTTTTTAGATGTTTAAGAATTCTATATGATAAATTTTTAACATGAAAATTTTTTAAATGACGTTTTAAAATTTATGTGATAATTTTAAAACTGATTTTAAAACTTAAAATTTATGCGATAAGTTTAAAATGTTTTTAGATGTTTAAAAATTCTATATGATAAATTTTTGAACATGAATTTTTTAAATGACGTTTTAAAATTTATGTGATAATTTTAAAACTGATTTTAAAACTTTAAAATTTATGTGATAAGTTTAAACTGATTTTAGATGTTTAAAAATTTTATATGATAAATTTTTAAGCATGGAATTTTTTAAAATGATGTTTTAAATTTATAAGATATTTTTAAAACTGATTTTAAAAGTTTAAAATTTTTATGCGATAAATATTTTAAGTAGCATGCAAATTTGGTGATCTTTTAAAACAAGTTATTATTTTATGAGATAAAATAAAATGGTTTTAAAAATCATATTTTAAATTTAAATGTTAGATTTAAGTATGCATGCTAAGATAGTTTATTTGCTAAACGTTATTCTATTTAATTGTTAAATAGTTGTGCACTCTTTTATGTGATAAAATTAGTGTAACTTTATGTAAATGGCTATGTCATCTTGTCCCATATTTGATAACACAAGACAACCCTCTTAGGTTTAGCTGTTAAGAACTCGTTAAAATTTATGAGATAAATTCTAATGACATGCTATATTTTAATAAAACATTAACAACACTTTAAGACCTAATTCCAGATTAGGGTAGTCCATTAATGAAAATTTTATTTTAATTGTTATAATATTAAATCTCATTAAAGGACTTCGCTTTTAGCGTTGTTAATAAATTTATTAAAATCCTAATAACGATTAGGACAGCACGTGAACCTTATAGTTGATAAGGATTTGATAAAAGTTATTAAACAAATCTTAAAATTTTAAATTTAAGGATTCAACTAGTTGATAAGATGAATTAGTTGTTAACAAAAGTCATTTAGTCTATGGCACGCATATAAAAATGACAAGCTTCATTCAATGGACCATGATCCGATCAATGTGCTTGGCTAAGTTTGCTGGATCACCCTAGCTAGTCTAAGGGATAGTGATCCTGGCTTAGTCAATTCCCTGGCTGTGTTTCGCTGGACCGTAATGACGCGAATCATGATTGTATGACACCCTGGACTATATCTAAGTCAAATACGTTAATGATCTTCTTCAAGATTAGCCGTAGCCCTCCTTGTTTCAGGGGTTGGCAACAATAGGACCTGCGTTCCAGTTGTTGAGCTACACTCAAGCTATGACATGGCAACCTTGTAGAAACCAACTCCTTAAATACATAAGATGAAATCTTGACTTGAACCAAACCGTCATGAATACACCGAGCGCTGGCGTAAGTTAAGTCAATGATGTAGTCTAGGAAGATGTAGCTAAGACCTGATCCAAACCGACGTGTCGTGAATACACTGAGCTCCGGGGCAAGTCGAGGCTAGACGCGAAAACAAGGGTCCGACTAGACTAAACATTGTGATTTGGATGAGCACACTCCTGATCACAAATGGCTAGGGGTAAAAACCGAATAAGAGGGTCATATCTGATATGATCGATGAAGAGTCATATTTCGATTACAGAGTCAAGCAACTTGTTGAGCTACACTCAAGGTTGTTAGGCTCACGATGATTGGATCTCTTACCCATTTATTTAATTCGATTAAATCGTTCATTGTTAAGGCTTAAAAATGATCGTAAAACTAGTGGGATGATATAGATAGATAAAAGCCAATCTACCTATATTTAATATTGAACATATGCTAAACTAGGGAAAGTGACGCACCCGCAACCTACACCTAGGTTCCACCTGGCGGTGTCACGATCGCCAGGTATAATATGGCCCCTAGGCTACGATTCCGGGCTCAATCCACAAGCGAACGGTGTCGAGTTATAGTATAAAAGATAGTCGGACCCACAGGGACGGTGATAATGTCTATTATATTCTCAGTCTATTTCTAAGTGTGGAAGTAAGGTAGCTGTCGGGGGAACAGTTTTGGTTTGGTTGTTGTGGTTGTAATATCAATAAAAAGGACTAGGGCTTTAGGGATCGCCACTAGGATCGTTGGGGGTTGATGTTGGATATGATCCTCACATTACATTAGGGCTAGGGAATTAATCCCCTAATTCATACCACTCTCGTGGGTTAGAATTGCGAGGTATTTCGGTGGCTCTCGTTGACGCAATGGCGGTAGCCGTCAACGTAGCGGTATAGTTCGTCGATGGATCCCCTCAAGCCGCGAGCCGGGCACAGTCACACGACTTGATTGGATCCACCGATTTCCCTATTCGAATCCCTAGATACCCCTTAAGCACATCAATTCCACAAACCGTGGGCATGATCTCAGTACGGGTTATCTACGGATTCTGTAGGATCTACCGATATACAACCCTAAATCCCCAATTCAACGTATGGATCCAGATCTACATTTTCCCCCTAAAATCCTAGGGCTAACCCATCAACCCTAGATTAGATCTACTCAGACATCGTAATACGAACGCACAAAAACATCAATTTCGCAGGAGAACACATTTTAGCAATAGATAAATTAGGGCTAAAATAAACTTACAGCGAGAATAAACGAAGAACAGATTCAGACGAGAACAAAGACAATAATCTTCAACAGTAAATCCAAAATTCGCTACAAAATCAATCTTCAAAAGTACTACAAAAATCGCTCTCAAAAACTCTCCAAAATTCCCTTACAGAACCCCAGAATGAACTCCCCTTTTTCACTGCTCCCGTTCGCGAGCTATCACTGCTGCCAGATCACGCGCATCATGCGCTTCAAAAACATTCCAAAAATGCCCCAGGGAGTGCCGATCGAGTAGGCTACTCGGTCTGAGCAGCTGCTGCTCAGTCAGTAATCTGGCCTGTGTAGCTTGCTGCTCGGCTGCTTGGCGAACTTGATCCGGACCGAGTAGGACCTACTCGGTCAGCTTCTCGGGTGCTGCTCAGGCTGTGAAATCTGGGGCTACCTGACCGAACAGATGAGCTGCTCGGTCCGCATCAACCCGTATCTAACCTCAGCTGCAATTAATACGGCTCGGTCCGAGCAGACGAGCTACTCGGACCGAGCATTTTCTGGGAAATGCTGGGTCTGAGCCTGAAGCTTCTCTCTCTCCTGTCTCTCCTTCTTCTCTCCTTTAATGGCTCCGGGAATGCGACGAACTCCTCCAGAGCCCCGCCAACGGGCTTATGGGCACGTCGGATGTGTCCATACCCGGGTAGGGGTCCAAGTCGCTCCAAAGTCCCTGAAATTTCCCGAAACACTATGAAACTCGAAAATATCGTCAGAAATGCAGAATCATAGTAAAAAGTGGGATTTGGGAGCGAAAATGATATGCAATGCGATGAGATAATGATATGAAAATGATATAAAATATGGACGCTTCAAAATCCCCCAAGCTTACCTCTTACTCGTCCTCGAGGAAGACGAATAATCGGTATGCCGGGAGGAAAATAAAATGTAAATAAGAAAATGAAAATAAAGAGGAATGAAAAACAAAAAGAGAGAGGTAAGAGGAAAGTGCTAAGGATGATCGGTCAGATCTCAGGCCTAAAAAGTCTATCACGATGCTCTGAGTGCTGAACATACATGCTCTTCGTAATTTCTTGCTTTATATATCATATGACATGCAATAAAGGCAAAGAACAGGGATATACTGAAATAACAACGTCAAATCATATAAATCTCATGCAATCTCTAGAGTCTAGTATAAAAGAGTTGGCAACGCCCTTTCAATCACAGATACACAAGGAGCTCAAAATATTCACACAACATGCAATAAAGAATAGGAAAGATCATGCCATTCAGATATTCAATTAGATACATGAAAAATCTCCAGAACTAAAGTAATTCGTAAAGTTTGGGTTTTATAAAATATCCCTAATGTGCACCGTCTCCACTCTAATGTCAAGCTCACTCGTATGATCAGTTGGTTTACCCCCCAATCTTAGCTTGAGGCGTCGCATCAATGAAAATGATATGGAATTTTGTTTTTCTTCCCAGAATAAATGATAGCTTCTAATGAAATAATACAAAACAATATTTATTCATTTTCTTCCCCCCTTTTAGATATGAATATATACACGTTTTTTTCATTTTCATTTAGAAGCTATTCTTTTTCTTTTTATGTTTGGGAAGTGGGATGCGGTAAAATAGCTATGGGGTGTAACCAACTGATATGTAGAGATAAAGTAGATATGTGGAGAAGGAAGATAATGGGACTCTCGGTTCACTCATAAGATGGTGCACATCAGTTTGATAAAATAAAACCCTAACTAAACTCATATAAAGTATGAATATTTTCACTTCTCTAAATGAATACTGAAATGGCATGAGGTAATAATCACAATATCAGCAGTCATGCAAACAGAAGTGAATAGGATAAGAAAAGCAGGTGCTCCAAGTGTTCTAGTGACGTGTGAACCTGGGTGCGTTTCCCAACATAAATCATACTAAATACTAGTTCATGCAATTGACTTTCAATTCATTTCAGGTATTAATTCAGACAGATCATCAAAAGAAGAGCAAGCATATATATAATAAAACTGAATTAACTCTAATAGCATGTCAAAGAGATGAGCATCGCAAAAATTAATAAAGCCTAGAGAGATATCATCATGTGGACCATCCTTAGCAAAAATAAAAAGAAACAGAGGAAAAGGGAAAATAAATAAAAAGATATGCATGCTTGGGTAAAAACAAAAAATATGATGCAAAACGAGAAAAAAAATAAAACGAGGCGGGAAAATGGTGAAAAAGTAAAATAAAAACCGAAAATAAGGGAGGAAAATATGAAAATAAAAATAAAAATAAAGCGGGAGCGCTCATCCCCTAAGCTAAACCTAGCAGTGTCCTCACAACTAAGAAAACGCTCGTCAGCGGGAGATGATGCTAAAGGGGTGGTGTGGGAGGAGAAATAAAGTAAAAAGCTATGTAATAAAAGAAAAATAAAAAATAAAAAAATGATATGATGCAATGCAACATGAAATGATGCATGTGAGTATCCTTCCCCAAGCTATGTGAAAGCATGGCCCCGAAAAGATAGATGGGCACTAAATATATGGGGGAGGCAAAAGACGGGATGGACTACATCAGGCAGAGGCACCACCCTCTGGGGGTGGTGACGGGTCCCTCTGCTGTGGACCCGGGGTGGTGGGTGGAAGGTCAGGTCGGAACTCGTGAGGTGGGTTAGTTCAAATGTAACGCATGAGGCTCTAAAGGAAAGGCAGATCACGCTCAACCGACTCTTGAGCTATCGCATTACCATAATATCCTGCTAATAGGATCATGGCACCAAAGCGGTCTTCTTGGTCATCGTCACGGAATGTAACCTCGTATTCTGCGTCGCCTATGTAAAGGTGCCCGGAGGGGCGTGGGGCGGGAGGTGGTGCAGGGGTGGCGTTGGATGAATCGGTGGCGGTGGTGGCTCAGGTGGGAGAGCGTGTGCGACATGTGCACCGGGTAGGCCTAGGGTTTGATGTGCCGGTGTTGGCGGGTCTAGCACGGCGTGGAGGCATTGCGTATGTGGAGGAGAACAAAGATTTAATATGTAAATCAGATAGGGGACGAGTTTACCGACTCGAAAAAGATGGCGTTTTGTTTCGGTGTCGTGGTTGCCGCCGATTTGGATTATCCCCCAAGCTTTTCAAAGAAGTATCCCTTGACTTTGGCAATTTAAACCTGAAAGAGGAACAAGGAGAATGTTAGTATTTTTAAACAAGGGAGAAAACAGATTCAATTTTTGAAAAGAGCTCGGTTGAATGTTGTGCGGCCTTGTGGAGAGAAGAAGCAACTCAAAGGGAGATGGTGACGGCTGCGAGGAGGGAGGTAGGGTTTGGCCGAGCAGGGAGGGCGTAATCGAACATGAATCGGCGTTTAAAAAAACGAAAATGGGTCGGTCGGCAGCGAACAACAGCAAAGGCGAGACTTAGACCGAGCAACACAGTTGCTCGGTCGAGCAGGTTGGAGATGGGAGTGACTCGGACCGAGTTCTCTTGATGCTCGGTCGAGCACGCTGAGGGAAAGAGTGGAATACGCCTTCAGCCAGCTCGGTCAGCAGGAAGCTGCTCGATCGAGTCACCTCTTACTCGGGCCGAGCCAATAAATGTCATCCGGGTTGGCAGAGTGACGTTTCTTCTCAAATTCTAGAGCCTGTAAAACTCGGTCGAGCAGGATGCTACTCGGTCGAGTCCCATGTTACTCGGGCCGGGTCAAAAATACTCCGTCCGGGTTGACAGAGTGACGCCTTCTCCCCAACTCCAGCACCCTGTAAAACTCGACCGAGTATAGAGATGCTTGGGCCGAGTCCATTTTTGTACTCGGGCCGAGCTGCCATTGTGCTTTCTCACTCAGTTTTTCGTGTCTGTGCCACTCGACCGAGCAGCATGGCTGCTCGGTCGAGTCGCCTGTGCTTTTTCTGCCCGACTTCCTGGACTGTATCCTGCTGCACTCCTTCTTCCTCATAGTGGTCTACTCTCATATCTGACCTGCATAAGGGAGTTGTTTCAGAGTGTTTTCTCACTACAAAGCGTTGACCGTGGAGAACCCGGTCAACGTGGTCAAGGGGCCCGCTTTGGGTCCCTTGGGGGGCTTCCGATTGGTGCAGAAGGGGCGAGGGGAAGCCTCGGCCCTTGTTGAGATGCTCGGCCTCGGATAGACGTGCTCGGCCTCGGCTGAAAGAGGGACGAGGGGTAGCCTCAGGCGCCCGGGTAGATGCACAGTCGACGGGAGGCGAGGGGAATCTCGGACCTGACTAAGACGCTCGGCCTCGGTGGGGCGTGCTCGGCCTCGGCAGGTTGACGGTGGGGGGAAGCCTCACTATCCAGTCGGACGAGTGGTCGGAGAGGGGCGAGGGGTAGCCTCGGCCCGTTGATCTGCTGTCCACCTGCGTAGACGAGAACGCTCGTCAGGAGGCCGGACCTTGGTTCCGGCCAAATCCCCTCCGATGCCTAAGTCAGATAGTGATCTGAGAAAGGAGGCCCGGCAGAGACGGTTCGACTCGTAAGGAGATCGTAACGGCGTCTCTCGGCGCGAGCGGGGGAGGAAGGAGATGAATTGGGGGAACGAGGTCGTTGATGGAGTACCTTAGGTTTTGTTACCTGAGATGCGGTCCTCTTCTTCGTCGTCCTCCGAGTCCTTTTGTAGAGCTCCCTGTGTGATTGCCTCTGGCCCACGTCCCACACCCGCCCTCGATCGTGCCTGTAACGACCACTTTTCGTTGTACGTTGTTCGTGCACGTGCTTTTGGCCGTGCACGTGTTTGTGAACACTTTCGTGTGTTATGCCGTGGTGAACGTCTCTGAGAGTATTAAATAGTGGCACTATTTTGGAACGACGTTTCTCGAGTCGTTTTACCACAATTTAAACTTATTCGATGAGACGTGGCGATTTTCACTTTTGACGGGAGACGTTTCTATTTTTAGTCTCGTCGTCCGACGTCGAAACTGAGATCCGTCTTCTTAGTTAGCTCACATTCATCATCACGATCACCCCGATATTTATTTTATAATTTTTGGAGTTTATTTGACCACTTTTATATTTTTAACAAGCTTTAAAATATTTTTAATAATTTATTTTTAAATTAATTTCGGCCAAATAAAATTTATTTAAGTTTTAAACGTTTTAAAGAATTTTTGAGCCAATTTCCAGCTCATTTGGACCAAGTCAAATCCTTGGGTGAGAAGGAGTTGGTTAGATTTGTATTTTAAATCTTTTTGAACTTCTAATCATATTAGATTTAGCCCTAGACCAAGTCAACCCATCTATACTATATAAGCAACCCCTAGGAAGACCTATTTTCGCAAGAAATTAGCCCTAGCCTCTTCCAAACTCATTTTGGACGTTGCGACGAATCGTCGCAACGTTGCGACGTACAGCCCCCGCACGACCGAAGAAACCCCCCGCAATCTCCCGCTCCGACCGAGGGCAAGCTCCGCATCCGCCCCGTCCGCACCGCTGCAGCAACCCCCGCCCCGTTCCCCCGCTTGACCGAGAGGAGCCCTCGGTCTGACCGAGGCCCCGCTCCGCACAAGCGCTCCGCATCCGTTGCCGCTTGTCGCCCCGCTCCGCAGCCCGCACGACCGACCCGCCGCTCCGCATTGACCGACGTTGCAAGCGTTGCAACGTTGCAACGCTGTCCCGCCCGCATCCAAGCGCACGACCGAAGCTCCCCATCGACCAGACCGAAGAGAAACCCCGCACCCAAGCATCGCCCGCAGCCGCTGCACACCCCAACGTCGCAGCCCCCGCATTCCCAGCGCACGACCGACGGTTCTCCCCGCATCGGCTGTGTACGACCGACGGCCATACGTCGCAACCCCGCAACCGTCGCACCACTTGCCTCCGTGGGCCCCCCAAGTTCTCCAGAGGTATTGTGGGTCCCCCAAAGGTCCCTAGGACTACTGTGGGCCCCACCAAGGTGCTTGCTCTTCGAGGATTCGTCGGGTACGACGTCGTCGCACGTCGTAGCCCGTCGTCGCACGTGCTAGCTTTGGAATCTGGAACCGTTGCCCCGGTCGATGCTCTGAATTTTCCAGCGAGGAATATATATTGGAATCTGGACTTGGAGCGTGATCTATTATTCCAACCCCCGGCGTCGCTACCCGACGCCGGTGTAGCTTTCGCGTCGTGTTGAGGTAACGTTTTGCACCCCTAGGACCCCAAACCCAATTGCATGCTAATCAAGACTAAAATTGATGTTTTTAAAGTATTTTAAAAGTTTTAAATTCACTAATGAAGATTAATAATATGGACTTTAGGCCGGTGGACTTGTGCACGTAGGATAATTGAGATTTTTGGACCCATTGGACGGTGTGCTCAGACGTCGTACTTGCAGGCAAGTGAAACTTGCCAACTCTTGTGTAGGGCCATGTTTTTAGGCCACTTACTTGTTTTTAGCGTAAAAGAGACTAGTCAGTGAAATGATAGCTGGCTAGACGCCTACTTGATCTAGTTTGACAACGAAACTAGATCCGTCACCTAAATGATCTAGCTTGACAACGAAGCTAGATCCAACCATTAAACTTGTCATTCATGCATGCTAAACTGTCACGTTTACTTTTCTTACTTGTACGCTTTACTACTTGCCATGCCATGTCATCCATGCATTGATTGTTGCATCGTAGCACACGCTACAATACTTGTCCTTGTACTACTTGACCGGCTAGGTGCACCCCTACGCCATACTTGTTTACACACTTCCTGGCTCGTGGACCAGAAGCGGGCCTCATGTGTTGGCCAGAAACCAATGCCCGATACACGTGGAGGGGTAGGGTTGAGCGACCACTCAGCGTAAAAGTGTGCCCGTACAGCCTCTTTAGCTGTAAGGCGTGAACTCTGTGCACGAGGTGCTTACTTTTCTTGTCTTGTACTTGTCTTGTGAATGTCATGCCATGCTCGTACTTTTCCTCGCTTTACTTTACCTGTTGCACTCATACTTTAAACTGCCATGTCATCGCATTCATGCTAGAACTGCTAGGTTGCTTTACTTTTCCCACTTCTAGTTTCCTTGCACAAGTCTTCCAGACTTGCTGACATGTGCCCCTTGCTCTTTTCAGTGTCACATGTTAGACCTGAGCCAGAGACCGTTGCTGAGTACGTGATGAGTTGCTGACGCTGAGTCTGAGTCCATGATTGCCCAGGAGGATTTTGGTGGACCCGGTGACCATGCTTTGAGTTTTGTGGAGCTTTATGTTGTTTTAGGCCTTTTGTTAGTTGTTGGTGCGTAGCACCGTTGTTTTGTACTTTGTACTTTTGTTGGCCATGTTTGGGCCTTTAGTCTCTTTCCTTTTAGCCTGATGGCTTTTCTGCGATGTTGGAAACTTATTTTATGGATATTCTGAGATGTTTCTTTTGTCTCATTTCATTATTATTATCTTTGTTTCGTTCGCGTTGCAAGGACCTGCAGTTTTAAAGTAATTGACGCTTATCGGACTTGCGGCTTTGTAGCTTCAAGTCTGAGCGGACCTTCTCACGCTTCGCCTCCACATTTTTGGGAAGCGGGGCGTGACAGGTTTTGTTGGTGGCCCATGCAGGTCCAATCTTGCAAATGCGAATTAACAGAACAACGATAATAACAGAATGTCCATTAAATAAATTACAACATCCGAATCAGAAGCCCTGAGTTTAGTCGTTTTTAGGACACTAGGTGATGAGAAGACTTAATTAGACGTCTGTGCTTGCTAGTTAGAGGCCTCTGATTGATAGTTAGACCCCCTTTCTGGCAATTGATTTAATCGTCGTAGGAGTTACCTTAGTGGTTCATGTCTACCCCTGACCATATTAGACTTCTAGATTTTCCTTCGGTCGTTCGCTTTTGGGTTCATCGATTTCGGACCAAGCTGAACGCATTTCCTTACCGTCTAACCTTTAGAAGTCTTAGCGCTTAGTTTTTAATCTTTAGTTGGTCGACCGTAGGAGTTCCCCGTAAACTCTTCTGATTCATGTCCCAGGCTTATGAATGTTTGATCTCCGACCAAATTCCTTGCCTCGATTCACGAGATCGCCCCATGACGATCGTCGTCAAGTTCCAAACCTTTTCGTTACAATCTTGAATCTTCCAAAAGTATCTTTCGATTTCCCCTTTCCTAGGTTTAAATTTGTTCAAAATTTTAATATACTTATACTTCATACTTCTTCATTGATTTAAATTTTTTTAAAACGTTTGTCGGAATTTTGAACTCTAGCTTATAATATTTTTCCCAGCCTATGTTTTCGTACTCATGTCGTCTTTTCATATATTAATTTTATTCTGAACCGTACTTTTATTTTGCTCAGCTCGATTTATAATTTTCTCTCTTATTTATGCCATTTGAATAATACTTCGTGTTTACTTTTAATATACTTTTCAAGTCACATGGAATTTCGGATTTCCGCAAGTTGGTTTTTGCTCGTCGTTCTCACTATTTCAGATTTTTGCAAAATTACTATTTTCATAACCACTTCCTGATTTAGACCCTCCCTGATTGGATTTTAAAGATTTGCTATTCGATCTTGATAATTCTTATGCTAAGTTACTACTATTTTCTTTCCGCTCACCATACACGTTTTAGAAAAATTTCTAAACCAAATTGAATTTCAACTATTTTTATAACCGTGCCAGACTTGTTGTGCTCGTGTATTAAGAACCTTGTGTAAATCAGTTTTACATTTTTGGCAAACCTTGGTTTTCTAAAAAGTAGTTTCAAATTGATTATCTTCAATTTTCCATAGCCCAAAGTTTTGAAAGCATTTAACCTGATTTTAAATTCTTCTGTTGCTTGATTCCATTCTTTGACTTTCAAAAACTTTTGGCAACATTTTATTAAATTACTGACTGATAGAATTTTCTAAACCATGTCCTTAATATTCGCGTAAATGATTTTACTTCCTTTCAAAATGATTTTTAGAAACAATAGGCCATTTTCTCTTATTAAGAATGTTCGACTCAAATTTACTTTGAACAACTTGTTTTATCGATTCCGAAATATTTCTTTTCAGACGAGGATTCTGATTTTGAAGAAAAACAGTTTTCAGATTTCACGTATTCTAGCTTGTGCTACTTACCCTATCTTCTTTTCTATATCCTATATAAGCATCACTATATCCTTTTCCTTCAACCTAAACATCACCATTGAGCCAATGTTCGTCCAACCAAGTTGTCTCCTTGCATTCGCCCTATCTGAACACGTGCTTATCGATCCTTCCCTCGTCACGCTTTCGACCCCCTCTATTGCTTAGGTATTAGTGCCCGTCAATGTCTATGTCCACCCTAAGTTTTTAGTAGGCCCTTGGACCCTGTGAGGTGTCGTAGTGCACATACCTAAGTTGGGTACGTGAGCTTGAATGAGAATTCCCATAGTATATTGGTGCTTGCCTATTGTGTGGTATATATATATATATACTCGGAGTTATTCGTGATAGTATGAAGTTGTTGTGTGTTAGTAATTATAGATTTTTGTGTGGATAGCTATACTATACTAGGGATGCCGGTGTATATAAGAGCTAGCGTTGAAATATCTAATGGAATGTATGTAATTAGAGATACTTATAATGGTTGAAATAAAATGATTGGTAAAGCTAGGTATATGCTAGGTGTGATGATAATGTGTGAACTTATAGATAAGTAAGTAGGCCTATTGAGTGATCTATATATTATTACGTGTGAGTATGTGCTCGTAGGTAAATATATATAGTGTTTAGACGTAAGTAGTTATGTTTTGTTGCCTGAGTATATATGTGATATACATATAGTATTAGGGTTATAATTTTGATTGGTATTGTTGCTTTTACGGGATGTTGCATGCGTGCATACCGTGAGGTATACACGACTATTGCACATCTTAATTATGTACGTGTGGATGTGTTAGACTACTAAATATAGGTAGTAGGCTATGGTGTGAATATATATGTTACATGTGTGAGACTATACGATGAATACGTATGCATGTATTAGGGAGCGTATTATAATTATACGTATGTTGATGTCTATATTATTATTATTATGGTATATAGAATGATTGAACTATGTAAGTATTACCGGACTAAATATTTAGAGTGATTGATCTATGGAATGTATATGGTTGTATTGGTAGACATATATATAAATATAAGAGTGGTATTGGTATAGGTATGAATGCCGTGTTACGTATATAGAATATTCTGATATGTGTGTTGAGTCTCACTCAAGCTTGAGTGGGTAAACTCTAAGCATATTGAATGTATGTTTGTAGTTTGAATATAGCGATGTTTGATGTATGTATAGTGATAGGAGTGTTTGTGCCTGGTTGAGTTACGCACATGACTGTGGGTCGCTACACCAGTATATAGTTATAGGAGTTGGTCTTGCGGTATAGTTATTTACTAAGGACTTGCTTGTGTGCTAGCTAAACTAGGTGTGTAGATGTGCTAGTAATATAATAGTATGATTGGTATGCGTAAATGAAATGTTAGCGTGTATGGGTGTGCACCTTGCACGGGTAAGTATGTGCTTAGTTATAGGTATTGATGACTATGATATATGTGGCGTATCGTAAATATAGTTATAGGACCGAATGTGATGTGAATATACGGTGAAATTATTGCATGCATTTGTATGACTATATATTGTGAAATTATAGTAGTGGTGAATGTATATTAGATATAGTGAACTTGATTTAATAATGGTATGGTGTGACTGCTTATGTGGTAGTGTTTGGTATTGGATGAATATTAGAGGGTAGTATGCCCTTGATGTTTGTGCATAGGTAGCTACATATAGGTAGAGCAATGATTGTATTTGCTAGTATGAGATCATACCTATATAAGTATCTGAACTATTGTTTTGTGAGTAGCAGCTATATAAGGGATGTATGTTTATATACCTGATTGAAATACATGAATGAAATTGACTGACTATAATAGGTATAACTAATGACGTACGTGAGTATATATATATATGTGGCAGTATAAGTGTTTGACAACCTAGTGCATACATGAGCACTTGAAATGACTATACCTGGTTAAATTATTATATGGCCTGATTGGGGTAGTTACTAGAGCGACTAGTTATATTAGAAAGTCCGAGGACGGACTTTATTCTAAGGTGGGAAGGATGTAACGACCACTTTTCGTTGTACGTTGTTCGTGCACGTGCTTTTGGCCGTGCACGTGTTTGTGAACACTTTCGTGTGTTATGCCGTGGTGAACGTCTCTGAGAGTATTAAATAGTGGCACTATTTTGGAACGACGTTTCTCGAGTCGTTTTACCACAATTTAAACTTATTCGATGAGACGTGGCGATTTTCACTTTTGACGGGAGACGTTTCTATTTTTAGTCTCGTCGTCCGACGTCGAAACTGAGATCCGTCTTCTTAGTTAGCTCACATTCGTCATCACGATCACCCCGATATTTATTTTATAATTTTTGGAGTTTATTTGACCACTTTTATATTTTTAACAAGCTTTAAAATATTTTTAATAATTTATTTTTAAATTAATTTCGGCCAAATAAAATTTATTTAAGTTTTAAACGTTTTAAAGAATTTTTGAGCCAATTTCTAGCTCATTTGGACCAAGTCAAATCCTTGGGTGAGAAGGAGTTGGTTAGATTTGTATTTTAAATCTTTTTGAACTTCTAATCCTATTAGATTTAGCCCTAGACCAAGTCAACCCATCTATACTATATAAGCAACCCCTAGGAAGACCTATTTTCGCAAGAAATTAGCCCTAGCCTCTTCCAAACTCATTTTGGACGTTGCGACGAATCGTCGCAACGTTGCGACGTACAGCCCCCGCACGACCGAAGAAACCCCCCGCAATCTCCCGCTCCGACCGAGGGCAAGCTCCGCATCCGCCCCGTCCGCACCGCTGCAGCAACCCCCGCCCCGTTCCCCCGCTTGACCGAGAGGAGCCCTCGGTCTGACCGAGGCCCCGCTCCGCACAAGCGCTCCGCATCCGTTGCCGCTTGTCGCCCCGCTCCGCAGCCCGCACGACCGACCCGCCGCTCCGCATTGACCGACGTTGCAAGCGTTGCAACGTTGCAACGCTGTCCCGCCCGCATCCAAGCGCACGACCGAAGCTCCCCATCGACCAGACCGAAGAAAAACCCCGCACCCAAGCATCGCCCGCAGCCGCTGCACACCCCAACGTCGCAGCCCCCGCATTCCCAGCGCACGATCGACGGTTCTCCCCGCATCGGCTGTGTACGACCGACGGCCATACGTCGCAACCCCGCAACCGTCGTACCACTTGCCTCCGTGGGCCCCCCAAGTTCTCCAGAGGTATTGTGGGTCCCCCAAAGGTCCCTAGGACTACTGTGGGCCCCACCAAGGTGCTTGCTCTTCGAGGATTCGTCGCGTACGACGTCGTCGCACGTCGTAGCCCGTCGTCGCACGTGCTAGCTTTGGAATCTGGAACCGTTGCCCCGGTCGATGCTCTGAATTTTCCAGCGAGGAATATATATTGGAATCTGGACTTGGAGCGCGATCTATTATTCCAACCCCCGGCGTCGCTACCCGACGCCGGTGTAGCTTTCGCGTCGTGTTGAGGTAACGTTTTGCACCCCTAGGACCCCAAACCCAATTGCATGCTAATCAAGACTAAAATTGATGTTTTTAAAGTATTTTAAAAGTTTTAAATTCACTAATGAAGATTAATAATATGGACTTTAGGCCGGTGGACTTGTGCACGTAGGATAATTGAGATTTTTGGACCCATTGGACGGTGTGCTCAGACGTCGTACTTGCAGGCAAGTGAAACTTGCCAACTCTTGTGTAGGGCCATGTTTTTAGGCCACTTACTTGTTTTTAGCGTAAAAGAGACTAGTCAGTGAAATGATAGCTGGCTAGACGCCTACTTGATCTAGTTTGACAACGAAACTAGATCCGTCACCTAAATGATCTAGCTTGACAACGAAGCTAGATCCAACCATTAAACTTGTCATTCATGCATGCTAAACTGTCACGTTTACTTTTCTTACTTGTACGCTTTACTACTTGCCATGCCATGTCATCCATGCATTGATTGTTGCATCGTAGCACACGCTACAATACTTGTCCTTGTACTACTTGACCGGCTAGGTGCACCCCTACGCCATACTTGTTTACACACTTCCTGGCTCGTGGACCAGAAGCGGGCCTCATGTGTTGGCCAGAAACCAATGCCCGATACACGTGGAGGGGTAGGGTTGAGCGACCACTCAGCGTAAAAGTGTGCCCGTACAGCCTCTTTAGCTGTAAGGCGTGAACTCTGTGCACGAGGTGCTTACTTTTCTTGTCTTGTACTTGTCTTGTGAATGTCATGCCATGCTCGTACTTTTCCTCGCTTTACTTTACCTGTTGCACTCATACTTTAAACTGCCATGTCATCGCATTCATGCTAGAACTGCTAGGTTGCTTTACTTTTCCCACTTCTAGTTTCCTTGCACAAGTCTTCCAGACTTGCTGACATGTGCCCCTTGCTCTTTTCAGTGTCACATGTTAGACCTGAGCCAGAGACCGTTGCTGAGTACGTGATGAGTTGCTGACGCTGAGTCTGAGTCCATGATTGCCCAGGAGGATTTTGGTGGACCCGGTGACCATGCTTTGAGTTTTGTGGAGCTTTATGTTGTTTTAGGCCTTTTGTTAGTTGTTGGTGCATAGCACCGTTGTTTTGTACTTTGTACTTTTGTTGGCCATGTTTGGGCCTTTAGTCTCTTTCCTTTTAGCCTGATGGCTTTTCTGCGATGTTGGAAACTTATTTTATGGATATTCTGAGATGTTTCTTTTGTCTCATTTCATTATTATTATCTTTGTTTCGTTCGCGTTGCAAGGACCTGCAGTTTTAAAGTAATTGACGCTTATCGGACTTGCGGCTTTGTAGCTTCAAGTCTGAGCGGACCTTCTCACGCTTCGCCTCCACATTTTTGGGAAGCGGGGCGTGACAGTGCCCCATCAATCTGCCCCCTCGCCGCCGCTCTCTTCGCCATTCCAGCACCTCCCCATTACCGCCATTTAGTGGTCGTGCGTTCCGGGGAACGGTTTTCGCAGGAGTGGGTGAGTGTCCAGCGGGTTATCGGGGCCGGGTCGGATCGACATTCGAGAAGATCCCTTACAGGACCTTTGTTGAATGGGCTTGAGGTTGCAGGTGGGCCTTTGACCAGTAGTCGGGCTCCTGGGCTCGTGTCTTTTGGGGTCTCGGTCAAATAGGCGTAACAATTGCCCCCATCGGTCGAGTTGATCGGCTTCGGCCTGTTCGGCTCGGCCGATGTGACCTCTGCCGATTTTGATAAGCTCGCCAGTCGATGCCGACTCATTTATTAGTCGTCATCATGGGTGGGCCCGTTCGATATTTTTAAGGCGCGGGCTCCGAAGCGCCGTTGGTCCTCTGATGCCGCCACGTGTGGCTGCAAACTTACCCCCTCCGTTCGCGGGGCCGTCTTCAGTTGAGAAGCTGAGGGGTTCGGGCGTCGCCACCGGTGGGATCGATCGGCCTCGGCTAGCTTGGTATAACCGCTCCGCCTCCTGGGGTTCCGAGTGGCGCTTCAGCCGAGGCGTGGTCATAAATGTAGGTCATGATGAGGCGGATCGATTGGACTTCCCCTGGCACCGGTTTCGAAACGCCGCCAGTTCTTCGAAGCCTGCCGCGTGTTCTTGTCAGCCGCTTCGAATTCACCCCTGCGCCCAGTATATAAAATCCTCAGCCGCGTTGATCTCCACTTCTCTTTTGCTTCTCCCGGTATTCAAAGCTTTCCTCAACTCGGAGTTTCCCGTCGCCTTCGCTTCCTTGCCTTCTCCAGACCAGTCGAAAAAAGGTAATTCCTCTCTCGCTTTTCATCTCATGGCTGCCCTTAGGATAGGCAGTTTTGGTCAAAGGGCAAGGGATCCTTCGGAGTCCAGGCGGGGTGAGCCCCGGCTAGGGGGATCAGGTTCCCCCGCCGGGAGTCGTTCTCTTCAGGATAAGGGGAAGGAGAAACTTTTTCCAGACTACGCCCGTGATGACGTGGCGTCGGCTGCCGTACGGCTTAATGTGCCCCCGGTTGTCCTCCGTACGCCGTCGAGGACCCCTCCTTCGGTGGCCGCGGAGATCCGGGAGAGATATCTCTGCTTCCCATACGAGGTTCGGGTTCCATTTGTCGACGAGCGGATTTGCCTTCCGAGGAGCAATGAGGTCGGCGTCTACGTCGAGATGTTCCGCCTGGGTCTTCGCTTCCCGCTCCATCCCTTCTTCATCCAGGTCATGGAACATTTCATAGTGTCCCTGTGTCAGTTCACCCCGTGTTCGATCGCGGTACTGACGGGCTTCGTAACGCTCTGCTATTCCCGTGGTCTGGAGCCGACTCTCCCCCTTCTCTTCCACTTTTACCAGGTCCAGACGGTCGGTCCGGGGTCATGGCTGCTACTCTGAGCTCGTTCGAGGAGGGAATGCCTGATCGGGTTACCCCGCTGGTCAGGGGATTGGAACTCGGATTATGTTTTCGTGGTCTTCTTGGGGGAGGCCCAGATTCTAACAAGCTGGGGCAGTTCTGTCCATCCTTGCCCGTCGTTAGTTCTCTCAGACGCCGACCGGGCAGCCGCTGCACTTCTGTTGGTTCTTCCTTTGGAAGCGAAGTCCATCTGGTCTTTGTTGGACGACCTACTCCTGAAGGCCGTCTTGTGGTCTCCGGGTAGGTCGCTTTTTCATCCCCGGATCGCCCTATGACTCATCCTGATTTCGGTCTCCTTTGCAGGGATGGCTGGCCGCGAATTCGTCCGTGACGTCGATGAGCTGATCCGTCGTGGAGCCGCTCAGAGCCGAGGTAGTACCTCTGGAAGGGCGCCTCGGAGGACCGTTGAGGAGGAAGTGCGCCGAGCCGAGCCTTCCGTGGGCAAGGTGGTGGCCACGCCTCCCGCCTCTTCTTCTGGCGATCCCCTTCCGGGGGGTGAGGATGGTGCGAGGCGGAAGCGTTCCCCTCCGGCGCCTTCGGAGCCCCACGGTGGAAAGAAGAGGAAGGAGGACGTGGATCCCTCCGGTCCGGAAGGTTCCGCGCTTCCCGTGGCGTCCGCCGGGAATCCTTCGATAGCTTTGCCGGCCACCCCCCTCGCAGCGTCTTCGCCCGTATCACCAGGGGTCGGGGCCTTGTTGGCGAGCGACTCGGCTTCGATCGTCATCCCTGGGAGTTCGATGTTTGTTGACCGAGCCCTGGCCCAGCAGGTTGCCGAGGTCTCCGTCCCTCCCCGGGATCGCAGCCTCCTCAAGAAGATCCCGGCCGACAAGATGTCGGATTCCTTGGTCTGGATCCTTCAACAGGTTCGGTTATCTTGCTATCCTCTCTTTCTCTTTATTCTCTTCTTAGCCCATGTCTCGTCTTTTCAGGGTTCAGCGCTCGCTGTGGAGTTGCAGTGTCGAGCCGTCCGCTTGAGGGAGCTGGAGGAGTCCTCCATGAGGGCTCAGGAGCGGGCCGGGGCGGCTGAGGTGGCTATGACGGAGGCCCAGATGGAGTCTCGGCGTCTCAACCTCCGTGTGGCCGAGTTGGAGGGACAAGTGGGTGACCTCCAGGGAAAGCTGGAGGGTGCTCATCAGTCGGCTGAGGAAGCGGCGGAGTCGTTCCGCCTGGAGAGGGAGGAGCTTCAGAGGGAACTGTCGGATCGGCGCCAGGTGGTGCGGCTTGCAGAGGAGGTGGAGAAGGGCGTCGTCGAGACCCTGGGGAAGAGGATCTTCGAGGTTCTCAGGAGGGCTTTCAGTAAGTATGAAGACCTCATCGCCCCTCGGATCGTCGAAGTCGTCCAGTCTTCTTTCCGGGAATGTGCAGAGCGTGTTCGGCAAGCCCCACCGCCGGTCGATCCCCCTCGCTCCGAGCAGGGCGAAGTGCCCGAGGATGTGTCCTCCCGAGCTCGATCTCCCTAAGCCGTCCCTCCCGGCCTTATCCTCAAATTTTTAAGCATTCGCTTCGCTTTGGGCCAGTCTACTTGAAATGGATCCCTGGCCCCCGCTATCTCCTTTGGCTTCGTTATCGGCTCCATGGCCAATAATTGCTGGTTGCATGGCTGCTAGCTTGGGCTACCTACTTCGGGTCTTTTGTCAACCAATTTTGCTCTGTCGGTGTCGATCTAGCTTTTGTAGGCGAAGAACTCTGTCATTCATCGCAAGTAGATTGTTTGTAGGGTGTTTCCTTCGCCTTGCTCCCCTGTAAATAAGACGCATTTTTGTATTCTGGTTAGCTATTATAAACGAAATCGACTTACTTGGACTTCTTGTGTACTTTGCGTTGTCGCCTTGTTCTTGGCTTAGGAATGGACGAAGCTGGCGTTGGCTGGGGGGATCCTCCCCAGACTTAGGGGCGCAGGAGTCGGTCAGCGAGGGCAAAGCTCCTCGGCTTAGGACCGGTCGGCGTCCGTGTCTGCTGGGGGAATTGCCCCCAGACTTATGAGCGCTGGTGTCGGTCGGCGAGGGCTAAGCTCCCCGGCTTAGGACCGGTCTTGGGGGGATTCTCCCCAGACTTAGGGGCGCAGGAGTCGGTCAGCGAGGGCAAAGCTCCTCGGCTTAGGACCGGTCGGCGTCCGTGTCTGCTGGGGGAATTGCCCCCAGACTTATGAGCGCTGGTGTCGGTCGGCGAGGTCTAAGCTCCTCGGCTTAGGACCGGTCGGCGTCTGTGCCTGCTGGGGGAATTGCCCCCGGTCTTATGGGCGCTGGAGTCGTCGGCGAGGGCAAAGCTCCTCTTCCTCCTCCAGTGAGGCGGCGGTCCCCAACCTCTCATGCTATTGGTGTCATGTCAACTCCATCGGGGTTTTAAATGAAGATAACAAAAAGGGATGCATTTGTACTCTCAAGAGTCCTGCCGGACCGGTACATTTGGAGGAAATGGAAAAAAAAGAAATGAAGCTAGACAGAGGGATGTAAACTTAGATAACTCCCTCATACTAGGCCGCTTTCGGGGGGAGAGACATCGCCCGCTCACTCTATGATGCGGAGGGGGCCTTGGATGGTGTTGATCTTCTTCCCCTTGTCTGGCTGTGTGGAGGTCCCTTCTCCGTGGGCCGGCTCGTCAGCCTGATTCCTGGCGTGCCCTCGGCTCATCAGCTTCTCAATGTCCTTTTTCAAATGCCAGCAATCTTCTGTGTCATGACCATCGTCCTTGTGGTACTTGCAGTACTTCTCCCTGTTCTTCCCGCCTCTTTTAGCCTTCGGTGGGGGGGCGATCAGCTCGCTCTTCCTTCTGTACTTGGGCGAGAATGGCGTCCGGGGTGATGTCCCTCGCGCTTTCTCCCCGCTGCCTGTTCCTCTGCCTCTTCTCGGTCCGGTACCCTTCGGGGCTAACTCGTCCGCCGTCGCCGCGCTTGGTCCCTCGGGCGGCTTTTCCTGCATCCTCGGCCAAGGCCTCCTCGGTCAACATGAAGCGTTCGGCCCTTGCCATGATCCCGGGGAGGTCCTTCAGGGGGTCGTTGTGTAAGGACTTCTTGAGGCCCCTGTGGCGAAGTCCTTTCTTAAGGGCCGTCTGGACCACCAGGTCGGGTGGGTTGTTCACGTTCAGCCTTTCCGCATTGAAGCGGCGCATGAACTGTTGGAGTGGCTCGGCCGGGCCTTGCACTATGTTGAACAGATGTTCAGCACCAGGTTTGATCAGCCTCCCCGCCATGAACTGTTTGCAGAACAACTGGGCGAGTTGTTCGAAACTGTCGATGGAGCGGCCGGGCAGGCTGTGGTACCAGATCCTCGCCACTCCCCTGAGAGTAGAATAGAAGCCCCGGCAAAGCAGGTCATCGTCAGCTCCCTGGAAGGCCATGTCCCCCTCGTAGTCCATCACGTGGTGTGCCGGGTCTCCTATTCCATCGTACTTTCCCAGCACCGGGATCCGGAATCGGGAGGGGACCCGTGCGTCGGTTATTCTCCGTGACAAGGGGCACCGGTCTCCGTGGATGCCTCCGGGGATGCGGTACTCGCCTGCCTCTGGATCGACCGGGGGTGGAGGTAACACCGGCGCCAGCGGGGCTGGCTCCGCAGCCTTCGCCACGCTGGGGGCCGGGCTGTCCCGACGTTCCCGACTCCTCCTGCGGGAGCTCCTGCTCCGCCGCGATCGGTCTCTCGAGTGGTGTCGTTCGCTTCTCCTGCGGCGGGACGACCGCGATCGACGAGACGATGCCGTCCTCGATTCGCCGTCCGTCCCTTCGGTCTCTCTTCGGCTCCTTTCACGATAGGGTGAGGAGGCGCGTGACCTCGCCTGACGAGAGCCGGACAGCGTGAACCGACGCTCCGTGTTCGGTTTCCGGGTCCCGTGGTCGTCGACCACGGCGGACCGCAAGTGTGGGGGACCCCCCGCCCATCGATGGTTGTCGTCCAACGTGCCTCTGTTGGGTGGTACAGGGCCGACGAGCTGCTGCACCGTCGCGACCAACGTCTGGAGGCTCGCGTTGGTCTCCTGAGCCAGGGCGCGGAGCTGTCCCTGCGTGGCCAGTTCTGAGCCGCCGGTTTCTTCGGTGGAGAGGGCGGGGTGGTCGCTGACGGGCGTGTCCTCGGGATTGTCGTTCGTTGTGCCATTCCCCTCCTCCGGGATGGGGGGCATGCGCTTCCTTCCATTGCTGGCTCGTGCCATTGTTGGTGTGGTTTGCTTCTTCGTGGGACGGTCTTTCGTTCCCACAGACGGCGCCAGATGTTTCAGAGTGTTTTCTCACTACAAAGCGTTGACCGTGGAGAACCCGGTCAACGTGGTCAAGGGGCCCGCTTTGGGTCCCTTGGGGGGCTTCGAATTGGTGCAGAAGGGGCGAGGGGAAGCCTCGGCCCTTGTTGAGATGCTCGGCCTCGGATAGACGTGCTCGGCCTCGGCTGAAAGAGGGACGAGGGGTAGCCTCAGGCGCCCGGGTAGATGCACGGCCGACGGGAGGCGAGGGGAATCTCGGACCTGACTAAGACGCTCGGCCTCGGTGGGGCGTGCTCGGCCTCGGCAGGTTGACGGTGGGGGGAAGCCTCACTATCCAGTCGGACGAGTGGTCGGAGAGGGGTGAGGGGTAGCCTCGGCCCGTTGATCTGATGTCCACCTGCGTAGACGAGAACGCTCGTCAGGGGGCCGGACCTTGGTTCCGGCCAAATCCCCTCCGATGCCTAAGTCAGATAGTGATCTGAGAAAGGAGGCCCGGCGGAGACGGTTCGACTCGTGAGGAGATCGTAACGGCGTCTCTCGGCGCGAGCGGGGGAGGAAGGAGATGAATTGGGGGAACGAGGTCGTTGATGGAGTACCTTAGGTTTTGTTACCTGAGATGCGGTCCTCTTCTTCGTCGTCCTCCGAGTCCTTTTGTAGAGCTCCCTGCGTGATTGCCTCTGGCCCACGTCCCACACCCGCCCTCGATCGTGCCCCATCAATCTGCCCCCTCGCCGCCGCTCTCTTCGCCATTCCAGCACCTCCCCATTACCGCCATTTAGTGGTCGCGCGTTCCGGGGAACGGTTTTCGCAGGAGTGGGTGAGTGTCCAGCGGGTTATCGGGGCCGGGTCGGATCGACATTCGAGAAGATCCCTTACAGGACCTTTGTTGAATGGGCTTGAGGTTGCAGGTGGGCCTTCGACCAGTAGTCGGGCTCCTGGGCTCGTGTCTTTTGGGGTCTCGGTCAAATAGGCATAACAGGAGTAATTCATCAATTCTTGTATGGGTTTCAAAATTTTATTTCTAAAACGTATAAAAGAAGAGTAAGAAACAGAAAAATAAGAAGATTCAAAATCCAGAAAATTGGTTTGCCTCCCAATAAGCGCTCGTTGTTAGTCGTGAGCTCGACTCCCCTTAATTTAGCAGTTGTCATTGGGGGATCCCTCGAGGAAGTATGTCTCCTTTGGTCCTATAGGTTCTCCGGCTCTGTAGGGTTTAATTCGTTGGCCATTGACCTTGAAATTTCCGTTTTGTCCCTCGAGCTCGACGACTCCTCCTGGAGATAAGATTACTATTTTGTAGGGGCCGGACCACCTCGATTTTAGCTTCCTAGGGAAAAGGCGCAGTCTTGAGTTATATAGAAGTACCTGGTCGCCGACATCATAGCGAACCACCATGATGTTTCTATCGTGATAAGCTTTGGTTCTTTCCTTATATATCTTTGCATTTTCATAAGCATGGCGCCGAATTTCGTCCAACTCATTACAATGAAGGGCTCGTTGTGTGGCGGCGCTTTGATAGTCAAAATTCATCTTCTTCACCGCCCAATATGTCCTATGATCCAATTCTACCGGGAGGTGATAAGCTTTTCCATATACCAGCCTGTATGGAGTTGTGCCGATGGGGGTCTTGAAGGCAGTGCGGTATGCCCAAAGGGCATTGCCCAACTTATGCGACCAATCCTTCCTTGAGGTGCTTACTATTTTTTCCAGGATGCTTTTTATCTCCCTACTAGATACTTCCACTTGGCCGCTGGTCTGAGGGTGGTAGGCGAGGGCGACCTTGTGATGAACCCCATACTTTTTTAGCATCGCCTCGAATTTTCTTTCGATAAAATGACTCTCTCCCGTCACTTATAATCATCCGGGGGACTCCGAAACGAGGGAAAATAGTATTCTTGAAAAATTTTGCCACTATATTCGCGTCGTTTGTCGGAGTGGCTATGGCTTCCACCCATTTTGAGACATAATCAACGGCAACCAAGATATACTTGTTGTCGTTACTAGATGGGAAGGGCCCCATGAAATCGACGCCCCAGCAGTCAAATAGTTCTATCTCCAAAATGCCGTGGAGGGGTGTTTCATTCTTCTCTGTGATATTCCCAGTCCTCTGGCATCTGTCGCACTTCCTTAAGTATTCATTAGCATCCCTGAATATAGTAGGCCAGTAGAAGCCACTTTGAAGAATTTTCACCGTGGTCTTGGTGACCGCTGTGTGCCCACCACATGGCTGATCATGACAATGTGACATGATGGAAGTTGCTTCTTCTTTTGGAATACATCGTCTGATGATCCCGTCGGTGCATGTCCTGAACAAATACGGGTCGTCCCAGAAGTAGATTTTTGCATCATGTAGGAACTTCCTCCTTGAATAAGTCACTAACCAGTGTGGAACTATCCCACTCACCAAATAATATACTATGTCTGCGTACCAGGGGGCTTCAGAGGTATTTGCCACAAAAAGTTGTTCACCGGTGAACGAATCGTCAATCAGGAAACTGTTGTTCCCGTGCCTCTGAATCAATTGCTACAAATGGTCTGCCACCATGTTTTCTGCTCCCTTCTTGTCCTTGATCTCGATGTCAAATTCTTGGAGCAGAAGGATCCACCATATTAGACGTGGTTTAGCATCCTTCTTGCTTAGAAGATATTTCAATGCCGCATGGTCCGTGTGAATGATCACCTTGGACACCAGAAGTTAGGATCTGAACTTCTCTATAGAATAGACTACAGCTAGCAGCTCTTTCTCCATGGTAGTGTAGTTCTTTTGAGCGTCATCCAGGGTTTTGCTAGCGTAGTATATATCATAAAGCTTCCCCTCCTTTCTTTGGCCAAGCACAACTCCCACCGCTTGGTCACTAGCATCACACATAAGCTCAAATGGCAGAGTCCAGTCTGGTGGTTGTATAATTGGCGCCGAGATAAGAGCTTCCTTTAACCTGTTGAAAGCTAGCAAACAAGCATCAGTAATCACAAAAGGAGCGTCCTTAGTTAGGAGCTCCGTGAGAGGGCGAGCAATATTGGAAAAATCTTTTATAAAGCATCGGTAAAAACCGGCGTGCCCTAGAAAACCACGGATGCCCTTAAGGTTGGTAGGTGGTGGCAAACTTTTGATAACCTCTACCTTGGCCTTATCAACCTCAATTCCTTTAAAGGTAATGACATGCCCAAGAACCACTCCTTCTGTCACCATGAAGTGAAATTTCTCCCAATTCAAAGTAAGGTTGTTATCTTGGCATTGCTCCAAGACCTTGTACAAATTAGCTAAGCAACTATCAAACTCGGTGCCATAGACGGAAAAATCATCCATGAAGACCTCCATGATATTCTCAATGAAATCCGAGAAAATAGACGTCATACACCTTTGAAATATGGCAGGTGCATAACACAGCCCAAACGACATTCTTCGATAAGCGAAGGTACCGTAAGGGCAAGTGAACGTCGTTTTCTCTTGGTCTTCCCGGTGCAACGGGATCTGGAAAAATCCGGAGTATCCGTCCAAGTAGCAGAAATATTTGTGCTTAGCTAGGTGTTCGAGCATTTGGTCTATGAAGGGCAGAGGGTAATGGTCCTTCCTGGTGGCTTTGTTAAGTTTCCTATAATCAATACACATGCGCCACCCGGTGACAGTCCTAGTGGAGATTATGTCACGCCCCGCTTCCCAAAAATGTGGAGGCGAGACGTGAGAAGGTCCGCACAAACTTGAAGCTGTGAAGCTCCAAGTCTGATAAGCGTATAAAAACACTTATTATGGCAAGTCCTTGCAAAGCGAAACGAAACAACAATGATAATAAGGAAATGAGACGACATTTTATTGAATCTCCAAATGTCCATAAACAAATTACAATATCGCAGAAAAGCCACCAGGCTAAAAGAAAAAAAGGGTCTAAGGCCCAAACATGGCCAACAAGGAATAACATATATACAAGGGTGCCACGCACCGACAACTAACAGGAATCCTAAAACATAAAGGGAAACTCAACAAGTCACCGGTGTCCACAAGACTCCTCCTCAGCAAACACAACGCCGCTGCAACAAGCTCTGGCTCGGCAACTAACATGCGACACCCAAAGAGAAAGGGGCACATGTCAGCAAGTCTGAAAAGACTTGAGCAAGGAAACTGAAAGGAAGGTAAACTAGAAACCTAGCAGTTATAGTATGCATGACATGGCAGTTATAACATGAGTGCACATGCAAGACATGGTGAACAATAAGTACAAGAGAACATTTATCGGGACAAGACAAGAGTAGCCAAGCTACTAACAATCTCAATCAATTCACTATTCACTATTCACGTTGTTTGTAGATGTTTACGCCCTTCAGCTGAATGGTACAACATTCACACTGATCGGCCCTAAACACTACCCCACCCCAGAGTTTACGCCTTACAACTGCAGTTGCTGATCGGGCAGACTCCCAGTTGAATGGCCGCTTAACCCTTACCCCATCCCACACGTAAACAAGCCAGGGTCCCTGCACATGAGCCCAGCAAGTGAGCCAGGGTTGCCCCGCACGGGAGCTTGTTTTCCAAGTTCACAATTCAATATCGAGCGTTGGGGTTAGCAACTCATTATGCTCGCTTCTGGTCACGAGCCAGGAAACACAAGTATGGCGTAGGGGACACCTAGCCTCAATATCGAGCGTTGGGATTAGCAACTCATTATGCTCGCTTCTGGTCACGAGCCATGAACTATCAGTTTTGTAGCGTAAGCTACACATTCACGATGAACAATCGATGTATGCAATGTCATGAACAGATATTCGCGTACGGTTAATTGTATTTAAACGTGACAGGCAAAATGCAATGACATGAACAATATTCACGTACCGTTAATTGTATTTAAACATGACATACAAGCATGATAAGGGTGACAGACCAAGCTTCGTTGTCAAGCTAGGTCAATGGCATCTAGACGGCTATCCTTTCACCGTCTAGTCTCTTTTACGCTAAAACAAGGTAATGGCCTAAGACATGGCCCAAATCAAGAGATGCAAGTTTCACTTGCCTAGCACCGGGGATGACGATCACGAAGGTTCGTCTCACGGATGCTAAACTACGGGGAAATCGCTGTTGTGGAGAAACAATCATCAAAACACAAGAAATCTCATTAGGGTTCCACAAAACACAACGGGTTATGAAAACTTCAAGAGATCGATTTATTACCAAGAGGAGGCGGAAGAAACACTCCGGAGAACCTAAGGATCAGATCTGGAAACGAATGGAGAAGTTTGGAGAACTAGGGTTTTTGGGGGATTTTGGGGATTTGATGAGCTTTTGGGGAAGATGAGAGGTAGAATGAGTTGATGGATGGTTTGGATGATGGATTTAGGGCTTGGAATGAAGGAATAAGGGTTGGAGGTGGAAGGGGGCTCAATGGGGGAGAAACTAGGGTTTTGGGTCGAGTGGAGGAAGAAGAAAACGTTTGGGAGGGGTATAAATAGGATGGGCTGGCGGCTGCCCAGAAATTAGGGTTTTAACACAGATTAGTCGGTCAAAGAGCAACCACTGACCGACTAGTTTGGGAACTAGTCGGTCGGTTGACCAACGCAGACCGACTAAGTTTAAACAGTAACTCCTGAACAAAAATAGGTTTTAGATTTAGTCGGTCAATGAACAACAGCTGACCGACTAGTTTGACATCTAGTCGGTTGATGAACGTTCTTAGACCGACTAAGAGTGAACAGTACTCGACTGTTCAGAAGAACGAAGAATTAGTCGGTCTGAGTACATAACTTAACCGACTAGTTTGACAACTAGTCGGTCGAAAGATGAACTTAGACCGACTAAACAGATACAGTAACTCCTGCATTATAATCAAAGCCCACTAGTCAGTCCATTAAGGATTGCCGACCGACTAGATTGAAATCTAGTCGGTTGGTTCTCCTTCTTGAACCAACTAACGTGCACGAAAAGTGTCGATTCGAAACGCGAAGCTTCGGGAAGATTTCTATGGCTTCTAGGATCGATTTATACTCTAAGATATGGGCGATTTGAAGCTCGTCACGAATGACTTACTCCAAACCCAACGATCGAAGGAAGAAGCTAGAAAATCACGACGAAACGATCGAAAGTGAAAGCTATGGCGACGAAAACCACACATCCAAGGAGAAAATCCACCAAGCATATATTTTAATATAGATAATCCAATTACACGAAAACCAGTCGTTACATCCTACCCACCTTAGAATAAAGTCCGCCCTCGGACTTTCTAACTATAGCTATATCTAGTCACCCTAGTAACTACCCTCAATCAATCTCACATCAAAATTTCAACCAAGTACATTCATTTCAAGTGCTTATATATATATACTCTAGGTAGTCAATTATTAACACCACGGAAGTAAATATATATTCACGCACATAGTACACTTATACTTATTATAATCAAACAACTCCATTCACGTATTCAAATCATTCATATAGGCAAGTATATTCCATATAACTATAAAACACTTATTACACACTATATGAAAATAACCAAGTCTCTTACTTATTTGAAAATAATTTCACACTAGAAAATACCATCGGAATCTACACGTATAGGTAACTACCTATGGACAAGACAATAAGAATACACTAGTCCCTATATCTCCTAGTATACGCCAAACAATCAACATGCGAAATCACACCATACAATTGTTAAAACAAGTTCACTATATCTAATATACATTCGCCATCATTATAATTTCACAATTTATAGTCATTCAAATGCAGGCACACATTTCACCATATTATCACTTCATATATAGCCCTATAGCTATAATCACGTCACACCATACATACCATAGTCACCAATTCCTATAACTATCACATACTTACCCGTGCATGGTGCACATCCACACACGCTAATATTTCATTCGTATATATACCAGTCACTCCACTATATGCTTAGCACATCTACGCACCTAGTTTAGCTAGCGCACATATATTCACGCAACCAAGTCCATAGTGAATAACTATACCACAAGACCAACTCACATAACTATATATTGGTATAGCCACCCACAATCGTGTGCGTAACACAACCAGCACAAACAATCCTAACATTATACATACATCATCCATCACTATACACCAACCACATACAATACACCAATGTACATAGAGTGTACCCACTCAAGCTTGAGTGAGACTCAAAATCATAGCGGAATAATTCCATATACATAACATAGCATCCATATATATGCCAATACCATCTAATGCATACACGTCTACCAACATAACCACATACATAACTAAATGTCAAACACCCTTAATATCAAACCAGGTAATATCACATATTTCAATCACTTCATATACCATGATATTATTACAAACATCAGCACACCTATAATTACAATACTCTCCCTAATAAAAGTATTTACCTATAGTCACACCCAAGCATCGTATATATTCATACCATATCCATCCACCTAGAATTGGTACATCAATACACATTCACTTCATACATAAGTTAAGATATGCAGTAGTCGGGTATACCTCATGGTATACACGCATACGACATCTCATAAAAACAAGCAATACCAATCAAACATTATAATCCTACTATCATATGTATATCACACTTACACTCATGCAGCTAATACATAACTACCTACACACAATATACCAATACCAACCACAAACAACTTCATATGCACCATGAAATTTAAATACACTACGACGACACATCAAATTACACTAATGGGGCCCACCAAACTATATTAAGGTCTACACGGCGACGACAAGCCCTATTGGCTAGACAAAAGGAAAGAAATTGAAATCAAGAGCGTAACGAATAGAAGGATCGAAAAGCATGAAAACAGTTGTGCAATGATGTAATGAGGCTCCATTAGGACACATGGAAAATAGTGTAAATAACATATTCTAAAATACGAAAAGTTTGAAAACCGTTATACTTCAAAGTTGGAGTCCTTTTCCGTATAAAAATATTTAGAGGTCGACAAAACAAATTGTTTGAAATAAGTTTGAGTCGAATATACATAATAGAAGAAAACGGTTCATTGGCTCATGTAAGGTCATTAAAAGAAAGTAAATCATTCACACGAATCTTGAGGTCGTAGTTTTAGAAAATATTATACGGCGGTGATTTAATAATGTTGGCAAAAGTTTTGAAACGAAATTAAACTAACGAAAGAATTTTAAACTCATGCCAAATACTTTCAAAGTCTTTAAGCCAGGAAAAAGCTCAAATAATCAATATTGAAACTACCTTTTAGCGTAACCAGGATTTGCCAAAAGAAATCGTTTTACACAAAGCTCTTAACATACGGGCTAATGAGCCTAATGAGCCTAATGCGGATATAGTAAAACATTCGAAATTCAATTTAGTTTAGAAATTATTCTAAAGGCATGTAGGGTGAACGGAAAGATAACAATAGCTTATTAGTAGTATTATCAAAATTTGTAGTGGAACTTTAAAATCAAATTTATGGAGGGTCTAGATCAAAAAGGTTATGAAATAATGATTTTTACAAAGATCCGAAATAGGGGAAACGAGGATCATAACGGTCGTAGTACTGATATATAAAAATTAATTGAAGTTCTACTTTAGAAATCATTTTTTTTTGAAATATGTATGACGAATGGAAAGATAATAACATCTTAGTGGTATGGAAGTAAGTGGGGGATATATACATATATAGAATTATTAAATTGGTAATAAGCTTTAAAACCGAATTTTGGAGGTCTAAATCAGGAAAGGGTTTCGAAAAGTAATTTTACAAAAATCTGAACTAGGGAAAAGTTGAGCATAGAATCGACTCGCTGAAAGCTGAAGCCTCATGTGACTTGAAAGGTATATAAGAAGCAAACATGATGCGGTATTCGAATAAGTTTTAATGGCATAAGTAAGAAAAGAAAATTATAATTCAGGTTAGGAAAACAGAAGTACGGTTCAGGAGAAAATTGGTATATGAAAAGAGGCGAGTCATTTATATCGATATGAAAATATAGGCTGAAGAATATTATAAACTAATAATCAAAAATCTCGACAAAAGTTTCAATGTTTAAAAATAACAAATAAATTTAAGTCGCGAAAGAGTACGAAACCTAATATATATATTAAAAGTTCGCGAACAAATTCAAACTTAGCGAAAGAGGAACATCGAAAATACTTTTAGGGGAAACAAGGATTTGCCGCATGAATAGGTTGGTAAAAGACTTGAAGTACGGGTACGACAAACTTGTAATTAGTATATATTTATAAATTAATTGGAGTCCTATTTATTTTGAAAGAAGTATTTCAAAGCATGTATAGTAAATAGCTAAAATGAATTTCGCGATGGTAGGAGAGGTGGTATATCGAATCATCGAAATAGTAGTAAAGTTTTGAGATCGAGAAGCGAAGATATAGGTTAGAAAATGGTTACAAGATAGTAATTTAAAATTACGGCCAAATAGTTTTTTTTTTCAAAATCTAAGAATAACTTTTAGCTCAAATGGGAGTAATGGTAATATATTGAAAGAAGGTTTAAAACAAAATTCAAATCAAGTGGAAACTTTTAATAAGGAAAATTTGGAAACGACTTTGGAAGAATCAAGATTTGCAACGGGAAAGATTTGAAAGGTCAACGATAATAGTAAGGAGGGGATCATGTGAATCGAGGGCAATGAATGTGGTTGTGTGAGGCATGCACCTAAATCACAATGCAAGAAAACCATGATGAAGATCTACGGTCAGTAACACCAATGTGTAGTGACCAGGAGAGATTGAATCGGGGGGGTTTCTAATCATCGGGTTAACTAAAGGCTAAGGGATTTGGTCGGATGATCAAAACATAAATACGCCTAGGTTATGACTTAGGAAAATCTACGGAAACTCCTACGGTCAACCAACCAAAAATTATGGAACTAAGCGCTAAGACTCTCTAGGGAGCTGGTCAGCAATGCAATGAGTTCAGCTTGGTCCGAAATCGATGAACCCAAGCGAACAGCCAAAGAATTCTAGAAGTCCATCCTAGTCAAAGCTAGACAGGAACCACTAAGGTAACTCTTAGGACTATCAAATCAATCACTAACATGGAGTCTAACTAACAATCAAGGATCCCTAACTAGCAAGCACAAACTTCTAACTAAGTCTCACTATAGTCCTGACCTAATGGATTCCCTACCAAGCTGGGACAGATGCTCTAACACGCCTACCAGCCACCTAAGACATAGGAACGCTCAAAACTTAGACTCAGGCTTATAACTTGGATGTTCTAATTTATTTAATGGACATTCTATAATTATTATCGTTGTTCCGATAGTTCGCATGTGCAAATGGACCTGCATGGGCCACCACTAAAACCTGTCACGCCCCGCTTCCCAAAAATGTGGAGGCGAGACGTGAGAAGGTCCGCACAAACTTGAAGCTGTGAAGCTCCAAGTCTGATAAGCGTATAAAAACACTTATTATGGCAAGTCCTTGCAAAGCGAAACGAAACAACAATGATAATAAGGAAATGAGACGACATTTTATTGAATCTCCAAATGTCCATAAACAAATTACAATATCGCAGAAAAGCCACCATGCTAAAAGAAAAAAAGGGTCTAAGGCCCAAACATGGCCAACAAGGAATAACATACATACAAGGGTGCCACACACCGACAACTAACAGGAATCCTAAAACATAAAGGGAAACTCAACAAGTCACCGGTGTCCACAAGACTCCTCCTCAGCAAACACAACGCCGCTGCAACAAGCTCTGGCTCGGCAACTAACATGCGACACCCAAAGAGAAAGGGGCACATGTCAGCAAGTCTAAAAAGACTTGAGCAAGGAAACTGAAAGGAAGGTAAACTAGCAACCTAGCAGTTATAGTATGCATGACATGGCAGTTATAACATGAGTGTTCAGGCAAGACATGGTGAACAATAAGTACAAGAGAACATTTATCGGGACAAGACAAGAGTAGCCAAGCTACTAACAATCTCAATCAATTCACTATTCACGTTTCACGTTGTTTGTAGATGTTTACGCCCTTCAGCTGAATGGTACAACATTCACACTGATCGGCCTTAAACACAACCCCACCCCAGAGTTTACGCCTTACAACTGCAGTTGCTGATCGGGCAGACTCCCAGTTGAATGGCCGCTTAACCCTTACCCCATCCCACACGTAAACAAGCCAGGGTCCATGCACATGAGCCCAACAAGTGAGCCAGGGTTGCCCCGCACGGGAGCTTGTTTTCCAAGTTCACAATTCAATATCGAGCGTTGGGGTTAGCAACTCATTATGCTCGCTTCTGGTCACGAGCCAGGAAACACAAGTATGGCGTAGGGGACACCTAGCCTCAATATCGAGCATTGGGATTAGCAACTCATTATGCTCGCTTCTGGTCACGAGCCAGGAACTATCAGTTTTGTAGCGTAAGCTACACATTCACGATGAACAATCGATGTATGCAATGTCATGAACAGGTATTCGGGTACCGTTAATTGTATTTAAACGTGACAGGCAAAATGCAATGACATGAACAATATTCGCGTACCGTTAATTGTATTTAAACATGACATACAAGCATGATAAGGGTGACGGACCAAGCTTCGTTGTCAAGCTAGGTCAATGGCGTCTAGACGGCTATCCTTTCACCGTCTAGTCTCTTTTACGCTAAAACAAGGTAATGGCCTAAGACATGGCCCAAATCAAGAGATGCAAGTTTCACTTGCCTAGCACCGGGGATGACGATCACGAAGGTTCGTCTCACGGATGCTAAACTACGGGGAAATCGCTGTTGTGGAGAAATAATCATCAAAACACAAGAAATCTCATTAGGGTTCCACAAAACACAATGGGTTATGAAAACTTCAAGAGATCGATTTATTACCGAGAGGAGGCGGAAGAAACACTCCGGAGAACCTAAGGATCAGATCTGGAAACGAATGGAGAAGTTTGGAGAACTAGGGATTTTGGGGGATTTTGGGGATTTGATGAGCTTTTGGGGAAGATGTGAGGTAGAATGAGTTGATGGATGGTTTGGATGATGGATTTAGGGCTTGGAATGAAGGAATAAGGGTTGGAGGTGGAAGGGGGCTCAATGGGGGAGAAACTAGGGTTTTGGGTCGAGTGGAGGAAGAAGAAAACGTTTGGGAGGGGTATAAATAGGATGGGCTGGAGGCTGTCCAGAAATTAGGGTTTTAACACAGATTAATCGGTCAAAGAGCAAACACTGACCGACTAGTTTGGGAACTAGTCGGTCGGTTGACCAACGCAGACCGACTAAGTGTAAACAGTAACTCCTGAACAAAAATAGGTTTTAGATTTAGTCGGTCAATGAACAACATCTGACCGACTAGTTTGACATCTAGTCGGTCGATGAACATTCTTAGACCGACTAAGAGTGAACAGTACTCGACTGTTCAGAAGAACGAAGAATTAGTCGGTCTGAGTACATAACTTAACCGACTAGTTTGACAACTAGTCGGTCGAAAGATGAACTTAGACCGACTAAACAGATACAGTAACTCCTGAATTATAATCAAATCTCACTAGTCGGTCCATTAAGGATTGCCGACCGACTAGATTGAAATCTAGTCGGTTGGTTCTCCTTCTTGAACCAACTAACGTGCACGAAAAGTGTCGATTCGAAGCGCGAAGCTTCGGGAAGATTTCTATGGCTTCTAGGATCGATTTATACTCTAAGATATGGGCGATTTGAAGCTCGTCACGAATGACTTACTCCAAACCCAACGATCGAAGGAAGAAGCTAGAAAATCACGACGAAACGATCGAAAGTGAAAGCTATGGCGACGAAAACCACACATCCAAGGAGAAAATCCACCAAGCATATATTTTAATATAGATAATCCAATTACACGAAAACCTGTCGTTACAGATTAATTCATCTTTTTCTTTTTTCACGACTGTCATGCCCCCTTTTTTAGGGACAACCTGCACGAGACTAACCCATTTACTATCGAAAATGGGATAAATGATGTCAGCATCTAAAAGTTTCAGGCCCTCCATTTTCACCACCTCTTTCATGTTGGGGTTTAACCGCCTTTGAGTCTCAATGGAGGTGGCATCCTTGTCTTCAAGGTGAATCCTATGCGTACAAATGGTCTCGCTAATACCCTTCAGGTCAGGCATGTTATACCCTATCACTTTTCTGTAAGACCTAAGGATCTTTAGGAGCCTCTCTAATTGGGGTTCCGTGAGGGCCTTATTTACAATGACGGGATAAGTGGAATCTTTCTCCAGAAAAGCATATTTCAAATTGATGGGGATGGGTTTTAATTCTACATGAGGGGGCACTGTACCCCCGATGTCTCTTTCTTGCGAGAATGACGCATCCTCGATCTCGAGTTCAGAGGGTGGAAACTCTTCTTTCACAGAATTATAGGAGGAGCAGGGAGATGATGGCACGTCGAGGCAGAGGTCTGCAGGTTTTGCTCCCATAGCGCACCTGTCAACAAAAGCAAGGTTTTCAGGTATGTGCTCGCTACCAAATGTAAGGTCCAGAGTACTTCCCTGGTTGAGGTGGTTTTACGATGGTGATGAGTCTAGGTACTCCTCACAGGCATGTTCCTCATATACTGAGATCTGTGGAGGGCTGTCATTATAGAAACGTAATGTGTCTCCCTCATACCGCACATAAACTCCATCAGCTATGGTGACACCATCCAGGGCATCCGCATTATGGAAAGCAGTTGCAATGAAAACCGAGAGCTCTTGCGTAGCTGGGTCGTCTATAGGAAATTCAACTGGGCCATGGGTCGATACATCAGCTACCACGCTTTCTAATATCTCAAGCATCTGAGAATTGTGTAGTGATTCCAATTGATGAGCTTCTCCCCAGTAGGGATCAATAAGTGGAGCCTCAATGGTTTGAAGGTGCATCACGTTCTCTTCAAAGCTTACTTGAATATCATCTTCAACTGTACCTGCATCAGAAACCTGATTCATTAAATAATCCATGACTAGTTGCTGGTTCTTATTACCTGCAACATAGGTTCCTGAGCCAATAAATCGAACTGCATCGATCAGTTCTCTAACCGCGCATCCAACCATGGACTCGTCCATGTGCAAGTCTTGGAAGCCATGTAAATGATAGGGAGAGAAACTGAAATCCTCTGAGTTGCTATCAGAGTCATAGATCCACTGCACTTGCATTACTGTCTCCATTGTGCCTGATTGTTAAGGAGATAATGGCTAGCTGGAGGAGGATGTTAGTAGCAAGGCAGATAAAATAAAAAAAGAGTGAAAATGGCGGAAAGGTGAGGGATGATCAGAATGCTAGCAAACTTCACAAAGATAAAAAAATTGAGATAAGATCACTATTGCTGTCCCCGGCAACGGCGCCAAAAACTTGACGCACCCGTAACCTACACCTAGGTTCCACCTGGTGGTGTCACGATCGCCAGGCGTAATATGGCCCCTAGGCTATGATTCCGGGCTCAATCCGCAAGCGAATGGTGTCGAGTTATAGTATAAAAGATAGTCGGATCCTACAGGGATGGTGATAATGTCTATTATATTCTCAGTTTATTTCTAAGTGTGGAAGTAAGGTAGCTATTGGGGGAACAGTTTTGGTTTGGTTGTTGTGGTTGTAATATCAATAAAAAGGACTAGGGCTCTAGGGATCGCCACTAGGATCGTTGGGGGTTGATGTTTGTCACGCCCCGCTTCCCAAAAATATGGAGGCGAAGCGTGAGAAGGTCCGCTCAGACTTGAAGCAACAAAGCCGCAAGTCCGATAAGCGTCAAATATCACAAAGTAGCAGGTCCCTGTAATGTGACTCGGAAACAACAATAACAATAATAGGAAAAGAGGCAAATAATTAAAATTATTCTACTCAGAGTCCAGATATAAATTCAACAACCAGAAATGCCACTAGGCAAACAAAAGAGTCCAAAAGAAAAGGCCTAGCATGGCCAAAAAGAAACTAACAACAACGGTTCTACTCACCGACAACAACACAACTAACAAAGGAGGAACGAAGGAACACTAGGATTGGTCATCGGAGTCCTCGTACTCAACGTCAGCAACGGGATCGGGCACGAACTCCACGGACTCGTCACCCTCCACAACAATCTCTGGCTCAGCAACTAACATGCAACACCCAAAGAGAAGGGGCACATGTCAGCAAGTCTACAAGACTTGTGCAAGGAAACTAAAGAAAAGTGGTAGCAACCTAGCAGTTCTAGAGTAAGGTATGACATGGCATTTTATGTAATAAAAACAACAGCAGTTTATGTTATGGCATGATTATAGCATGGAAAGTAACATGGCAAGTAAACAAATACATGACAAGTACAAGAATTGTAAGCACGTCGTGCACAGAGATTCCGCCCTTTGGCTAGAGTGGCTGTACGGGCCAACTCTTATGCTCAAGTGACCGTTTATCCCTACCCCTCCACGTGTGTCGAGCCAGGGCATTACCCCTGAACACGTAATACTCTCTTCTGGATCACGAGCCAGGAAGTGTTTTTAACATGTATGGCGTAGGGTTATGCCCGCATAACGGGTGCCTAGCCGGTAACATGGAAACACGGATTTGTACAAGGATTTGTAGCGTGTGCTACGATGCAACGTGCAACATAATATGTAAAAATGGATGCACATGAAATTTTTTGAAATGAAATTGTGTACCGTTAAAGAAAATTAAACATGACAGGCAGTTGTATGACATGGCATGACAAGGGAAATTCTAGCTTCGTTGTCAAGCTAGAATTGAATTTGCGCCTAGACCGCTATCATTTCACGGTCTAGTCTCTTTCACGCTAAAACAAAGTATCGACCTAAAAACATGGCCCTAAGCAAGGTTGGCAAGTTTCACTTGCCTGGTACCGAAGTTGTTGTTTGACGAGAGTCACGAGATCGGTATCCTACGGAAGTTGGGTTCGCTGTTATGGCAAAATAGAAAATTAGATCTGGAGTTCTAAACCGGTTTGCTTTGGAATCCTATGTCGTCTAATAGTCCATTTTTAATTAGGGTTTCTAATTTACAGTGTGGGTTAAAAGAGATTAAGGGATAGATTCACTAACCGTAAGAGTAGCAAACGAATGACGCCAAAATAGATCTAGCTTCGGCGACGGATGAACGATTCTGGGAAGCTACGGCTGAAATCGAGATCCCGGCGGCCTAGAGAAGGTGGCCGGCGCAAGAAATGGCGAGAGGGAAGCTACGAGGAGGAAGGAAATGGCTTGAGGAATGTTGGGGATGATTTGGGGAAGAAATTGGCTCAGAAAGAATGAAAGAATCGAAGGGATTAATAGAAAATGAAACGACGGCTGCGACTTAACCTAGGTTTACTGGGCAGTTTAGTCGGTCAGAGAAGGGTGGTCGACCGACTAGTTTAGGATCTAGTCGGTCGGTCGTCTAACTTAGACCGACTAAAAGCCAAACCGTGAACATGGTTGGTACAGGTAGACAGATTTAGTCGGTCTGCGAAGGCCCGTCGACCGACTAGTTTAGGATCTAGTCGGTCGATGATTGTTCAAAGACCGACTAAGAGAAAAATTAGGTAGATATTAAACACTGAGAATTAGTCGGTCAAAGAAGGAATCTTAACCGACTAGTTTAGGAACTAGTCGGTCGGTAATTGTTCTTAGACCGACTAACCATAAACAGTAACTTAGACAGTACAGTAGGACTCAGAATTAGTCGGTCTGAGTACAAGTCCTGACCGACTAGTTTGGGAACTAGTCGGTCAAAGAATGACCTTAGACCGACTAAACGTAAACAGTAACTAAGCTGAAATTTACTGACAAGAACTAGCCGGTCAGAGAAGGGTTACCGACCGACTAGATTGTAATCTAGTCGGTTGGCTCTCCTTCATGAACCGACTAAGATGCACCAAAAGTGCCGAAACGAAGCGCAAAGCTTTGGAAAGATTTCTATGCCCTCTAGGATCACTCTAACTCTAAGATTAAGACGTTATGAAGTTAAACGTAAGGATTTCTAACGGAAAAACACACAAAGAGGGAAACATCCAATATTATTCATATAAAATAGCTATTACAAAAACCGGTCGTTACAATGTTGGATAGGATCCACACATTGCATTAGGGCTAGGGAAATAATCTCCTAATTCATACCACTCTCGTAGGTTAGAATTGCGGGGTATTTCGATGGCTCTCATTGACGCAATGGCGGTAGCCGTCAACATAGTGGTATAGTTCGTCGATGGATCCCCTCAAGGTGCGAGCCGGGCACGGTCACGTGCCTTGATTGGATCCATCGATTTCTCTATTCGAATCCCTAGATACCCCTTAAGCACATCAATTCCACAGACCGTGGGCATGATCTCAGTACGGGTTATCTACGGATTCGGTAGGATCTACCGAAATACAATCCTAAATCCACAATTCAACGTATAGATCCAGATCTAAATTTTCCCCCTAAAATCCTATGGTTAACCCATCAACCCTAGATTAGATCTATTCAGACATCACAATACGAATGCACAAAAACGTCAATTTCGCAGGAGAAAACATTTTAGCAATAGATAAATTAGGGCTAAAATAAACTTACAGCGAGAATAAACGAAGAACAGATTCAGACGAGAACAAAGGCAATAATCTTCAATAGTAAATCCAAAATTCGCTACAAAATTAACCTTCAAAAGTCCTACAAAAGTCGCTCTCAAAAACTCTCCAAAATTCCCTTACAGAAACCCAGAATGAACTCCCTTTTTCGCTGCTCCCGATCGCGAGCTATCACTGCTGCCAGATCGTGCGCATCGCACGCTTCAAAAACATTCCAAAAATGCCCCAGGGAGTGTCGACCGAGTAGGCTACTCGGTCCGAGCAACTGCTGCTCGGTCAGTAAGCCGGCCCGTGTAGCTTGCTGCTCGGCTGCTTGGAGAACTTGATCCGCACCGAGTAGGACCTATCGGTCAGCTGCTCAGGTGCTGCTCGAGCTATGAAATCTGGGGCTACCTGACCGAGCAGATGAGCTGCTCGGTCCGCGTCAACCCGTATCCGACCTCAGTTACAATTGATACGGCTCGGTCCGAGTAGACGAGCTGCTAGGACCGAGCAATTTCTGGAAATGCTGGGTCTGAGCCTGGAGCTTCTCTCTCTCCTCTCTCTCCTTCTTCTATCCTCCAATGGATTCGGGAACGCGGCGAACTCCTCCAGAGCCCCGCCAACGAGCTCATGGGCACGTCGGATGTGCCCATACCCGGGTAGGGGTCCAAGTCGCTCCAAAGTCCCGGAAAATTCCCGAAATACTACGAAACTCGAAAATATCGTTAGAAATGCAGAATCGTAGTAAAAAGTGGGATTTGGGAGCAAAAATGATATGCAATGCGATAAGATAATGATATGAAAATGATATAAAATATGGACATATCAGTAAGTTCTAAGTTTACAAATGGAATCAAAATATAATATTTTAATGAAATAAGTTAACTGGTCAAATAGGTTGATTAATTGAATATCAAGTTGAATTCTAATTGATAGAATTAAACTATATTCTCATTGACATTAAAATGACCTTCTAAAGAACACACTTAAGAAATATGATTTCATTAATTTCTAGGTCCAACAAATAAATTCACACTACATGTCACTCGTCTCTATATGGGACAGCTTAAACATATAGGATACTCGAAGTATGTTTCTCCCTACAACTTGTTGAGCTACACTCAATGTTGTATGAAAAAACAATTTTGATCCATAAAGTTCGAAAATTCGATCAAACTGTTTGAGTCGAATACGAGTGCATGAACGGTGCAAGGCTATGTATCCAACCGGATCATGAGACGAGCAACTTATTTAGCTATACTCAAGGTTGCAAAACTCAGGCGTTTGGATACATGAGATGCTTGCATAGCTATTCGTTTATGTTGGGCTATTTAATATCTAAATGTGATTTAGAAAAGGAATCCGAAAAGTCAATCGAGTTAAACAGTTTAATTTATCATTAGTAAAGGCATAAGTAGGAGGAAATGAAAATGTGACATATTTTGATGTCACGATTTCAAAATTATTGTTATACAAAAGATTAACACATTTTGACGAATGTTGTCACATTGCTTCTGAAGAAATGAGTAATATGTATAATGATAATATATATATATATATATATTAAATGTTAATATATAAATACACAAAATAGTAACAAACTTATATGGCGAAATAGACTAGGGCGTATCGAGAGACTAAGCTTCACAAGTCACATAAAGAGGGGTCTGACCTCTCGTATTATGACGTCTACAGACACTTGTGAATCTTATCCTCTTAGATATAATGGCCAAAACCCATCCGTAAGACAGTGAAAGAATGAGTTGTCGAACTCAGTCTCGTACATACTGATGTACCCGAGTCTAGATTAACCTAAAAAATTTATTCGTATATTTTATTAAGACACTTGTTCTTGATGAAACACAAGTCTGATAAAATAAAGAACGAAATGATAAAAGTATTTAAACTGATTCGATTAGATCGAATGGTAAAATACTTAGCTATATAAAATCGTGCGTAAATAAAAGAAAATATGATTTTCTCTCAGGTCAAGTCTGTTAACACATCAGTGTGTTAAAAGGTATGAATCACACTTAATTAGACTTAGTGCGATCCATAGAAAGTGACTCTGAGTTAAGTCCTCCCTCTAGGTTAAGTCCCAGATAGTAATGCCTATGTTTTGATAATGTTCTATGAGGACATTATCAATAATATATTCATTAAACCGATCATTAGGAAGTTGTATAATTACTCGAATCTCGTGAGACGAAGGGTCGAGTTAGACATCATAATTGATGATGACTTAGTCAACTTCTAGGATGAGATTCGGAGTAGTAACTCCGATTTATAACTTGATGCAATCAGAATAGGTCTGTGTGCGTAAATAAATTTTGGAATTTAGTTTACGTGAAGGAAAATGTTTCCTCATTTTCTGCAAATAAATCTTTAAGTTAAAAGATTGGTGCAGAAAGAAAATAGTGACGTACAATCATGTTGGTCGAGAACGGTTTTCATCCTAATTCCTATAAAACGGATTATCATGAAACCGTTTTCGCCAGCACATGTGTACAGATCTACTCGGACCAAACTCGCTGTAAACGATCATATTGACCATGAAAACTGGAGCATTCACTTATAAGTTCGTTTTTCTAAATATGGTTTAGAAGAACCAACTTGTATGAATTAGCCAGAAAGTTTTCAAAGTCAGTGGGAGCATATAAATTACATACGAGGCATCAAATGGATGGAACATATATTTTGACAAAGTAATAAAAGAGTTTGATACTTTATCAGAAATAGATATGAGCCATTTGAAATGAACAATAACAAATTTAAATGATTATCGTAAGGTACGATGAGCTGGATGAGATCCAGGGAAAAAAAATATTATGGATTCCGAAAGACCAAGTGAATTATTTGAATAAGATTCAAATGGTTGGTCCAACATGAACATAGAAACCCCTTAAGTCTATAGAGTAGACGGTTTAGCAGATCTACTCATGAAGGCTCTACCACATGAAGTTTTGAAAAACTTATGTGTAAAAATGGTATGAGATACCGGGATAAATGGGCCTGAGTGCAAGTGGGAGATGTAGAGAGATGATGCCCTCGAGGCTATTTATCTCTGTATGAATAGCACAAACATCTTGTTCGAGATAACAGTAAGCTGTTTGGTATAATTTATCTAAGTTATATTATAATGTAGTAAACATTAGATATTAGCTTAGGTAAAGTCCGGAGACTTTATGTAAGTCAAACAGGTATCGAGATGAGTATATCGATCATGGAAAAATGTTTGACCGTCTGTATCATAAGTCTAAAAGGGTTCGTGGTCGTAGATGTTTCGAGACAAGGATATCGAAACATCGGATAGACCATTGTATCTTAGTCTTCACTGTTTAAGCGGTGGCGATGATCTCATGATCATTTGACTTGGCAAAGTCGAAGACAAGACACATGTGCTCATTAGAGAATGAGTTCACTGAACGATCCACAAGAGTTATCATATGGTTATATTGACCAATCTGTCAATGATAACTCTTAGTGATGATAGGCAAGTTGGTCTTTTGACTTGAGGACATTTACGAACCTGTGCGTAAGTGGTGCCATGTAAATCACTAACCTAGCTTTGAGGCTAGGCCTGTCGAAAGGTCTTTGATTGGGTGTCACTTGAAGCATATGAGGCGAGTAATGACCAAGAGAGGATTCGTCTCTCCCAGTCAATGGGAGTTAGTGTCATAGAGTTAATTTGATATTTTATAAAATCTCTGATCAGAGTATGTTGGAAGAAGTCCAACATTAGTTGACTAAAGATCGATGGAAACTAACCGGAGTCAAGTTATTGGGGTTGACAGTTTGACCGTATCCTAGACTTGATCTACACGACATAGTTTAGACGAAGAGACTATAACTACGGAACTCATCTCGGACATAGTCAGGGTGGTCCCGACAATACTCATGTCGATGAGTCAACCACATAATTATGATTCTGAAGCAGGGACGGTAGCCACTGCTTGTGGTCACTGTCGTATAGGGCTTCAAGACCAACCTGTTGTAAGGGTCAGGCTGTAGGGTCTTATACAGAGTGCGACCTTCGTCTAGTAATAAGTAGAATCATTAGGGTGAATATGCATTTGATTCAAGAATAGAAAATTGCATTTGATGCAAATGATAATTTTAAGCCTAGATAGGGACTAATTTGCATATGATGAAAAAGGGGATAAATGTGTCTTAAATTGTTTAAGACCATATTTTATATAATAAACACGAAAAAATGTTAACTGTATGACGGGATCGTCCTGCTCTAAACACAGGTTCAAACCGCGTCAAAAACGGAGTCCAAACAAGCCCAATAAGTCTATTTAAAGATGTTTAAATAGAAAGCCCAAAAGGATGGGAGAATAAATTAAAAAGGGGAAATTTATTGGACTCAGCCCATTAGGCCAAGTCTGATCATTTAAATGCACTTGGTGGCATTTTTTTGAATTCCTTTGCAGGCATTTTTGAAATGCCCATGCGTGCATTTTTTTGGCCTTCGCATGCATTTTCGAAATGCCCATGGAGGCATTTATTTGAATGCCTTTGACGCATTTTTGAAATGTCCATGCGGGCATTTAGACTGCCCCAGGACCCGGCCCAAGGGCCGGGTCATTTTTCTCTCCCAGGCGCTACATATGTGGGCGCTTGATTCACATGCCCAGCTGGCGGCCAGTAGGCGTTGGGCCCACAGTGGGCCCAGGCGCCTAGGTTTTCATGTCCAGTGCACGATGGCTATAGTTTGGGTTGAAGGCCGAATTTTGGTGATTTTTGGACATACGTTTGAGGGGCCAAACGGACTCGGATTGACGCGTCGTTTTTTCCTGCGCGTTCACCGTTGAACGCCCTTCGATTTGATAGGTTGTATCAATTGTGAAGCTCGATGGTGAAGGATTTAAAATTCATGGAAGTTTGGCCTTTGTGAAAGGCAAACTAAATTGAATTTATTAACTCCAAATAATAGTCCCACATCGGAATTTGAGTGAAGGGGAGGGGTCAGCCGCCTATATAAATAGGGGTCTGCTTCCCTCCTCTAAACTCGTCCCAAGCTCCAGATCTGAGCTGTTCCTGTAAATGTTGGAGCAATATTCTCTATCTCCCTATATTTCTGCCATACTCCTGAGGGCTCTAGCAAAGCCACGAAGGAGTTCGGATTCAGCTCCGAAATCTTGGCGAAGGGTTTCACTCGCGTGAAACTTTCTTCGGCACGGGTTGGCTCGGCGACACGAGGATTGCTCGCCTCGGGATGAGGAGCGGTTCGAGGAGCGGTTCGAGGAGCGACTCGGCATGGGATGGGAATCGGCTCGGAAGACGGTGCGGAACATTTCGTCTGCCCCAGGGTTGAGATTCCGGGTATGTGTTTTAAGCTTTCGTTTTAATTATTCACAGTAGTTAGATCCCTCTTGGGGTGGTCAGATCCACCCCGAGTTGGCAGAGATCCTGGCTAAGAGGGTCTGGTTCCTTAGGGCAGCATGTTAATTAGATTAACATAATTTTATTTTCCGCTGCGTATATCTATGTTCTGTCTGACTTAGGACGGGAATAGAGTTTTTGTGTCCTAAGAGTCCTAAAAATCCCTTCATTAGGCGCATGAGAGCGGCGCATGTAATAATTTCATGTAACAATTTCTTTTATTATTTGTGCTATGTGATTATTTGTATGCATCCATCTTAGTCATTAGGCTTATGATTCGTAACACAAACATGATAAAGAACATTCCTAACAATTTTTAGGGTTATAAGTGATATTTAGGTTTAGATTATAAGTCGACGAGTATGAATTTGTTTATCTCCCTATATAAGTTCTTAAGCGGGCAATGTAAATGTGGTTTTAGATTAAATTGAAATATACGCAGAGTTTAGACAATATGGTTTACGGTTATAGGTGAGATATATCTATATGTATATATCATATAGATGATATATATGTGTGGGTGGGTGGGGGGAGGGTTTGAGTAAAGATAGATAATGCCCTATATATCTTAATCTTAATTTATCCAAACACCTCAAAGTGTGGATATAATTAAGTTATAAACTGGTATCATACAGGAAGTCCATGGGGAGATAAACGAATTCATACTCAAATAGCGACTATCCATCAGATGCAGAACTGTTGTTCTCCGTAGTGCAGTGCTGATCCAACAAAGTAATCAACAAATCTAGAATACAACAAAAATCTATATCTGAATTAGATAGACGTGCATGCCTTAAGTAAGCTATATTGGTTAAAGACTACACATGGTTACAAATCAGAACTGGGCTTGTTGGGGATGATATTAGTCATGACAGTTGTATGTAGCATAAAGCTACGGGAACAACTACTGCTTCCAACCCCAACCCCTAAGTGTAGAGTAGGATTGCAGTTGTAGGTGCAGTAGCAATAGCTTTAGGGTCGAAAACATCTAGTAATTGGAGGAGGTGGATATTGAGTGGCATGTTAGTAGTGCAATGGTTGTTGAACTACTAGTGGTTCCTCTACCACACTCTCGGATGATGAAGGTGGAGCCTTAGGGTTAATGTTATAGTAATCCATGGATAATATGCCGGCACAAGAATGAGTGCGTTATGGGTCATGGCAGATGTAGCCCAAGGAAGAACTAGGCAGAACGTATGTAGTCTTGGGTCCCGCTTCATCGCATCCGATACAATGACTAAGGTTCTAGCCCATCAACACTTCAACATTTTCTTCCTCGGTCTTCCTGCAGAGCGATGTCATGGAACTATCTTGATTAACATAACGATATCGTCGATGATACATATGAGAAGGACAAAACCATATCAACTTCGGTAGAAATGGGTTTCCTTGCCGAGGAGGCATCTGCAGCCAATGATAGGTGCAGTATATTACATAAATTGAAGTCCTTCAATTTGTGTAACATTCTGCACATATCATTGGCTGCAGATGCCTCCTCGGCAAGGAAGCCCATTTCTACCGAAGTTGATATGGTTTTGTCCTATGATCGCCTGCCCCAAACACATACCCGGGACATGGGACTCGCTAGTCTTACCACAAGCGCACGGTGTAGCGACGAGCGGGTATCGAACACGAGGAGGGCAAATGACGGTGTCTTCTTCAATTCACCTGGCCATAAGAACAATCGAGAAATATTCGCAACAAAGCGGTCACAGTCGTTCAATCGTATAAAGAAAATATCAAATTAATAAAGACGCCTAGGGATAGGGAATCCCCGCTAAAAACCGTATCTCGTCATTGTGATTCGTAGGTTTCACAATTGCTAGACTTGCAATTCAGGTGAACTAGTTGCAACTAAATGAAGAACCAATCTCACGCTCTCGTGCTATTACTGGTCTATAGCAAACCTAGGATAGGGTCCAATCTCTTGCAAACCCTAACCTAGGCAAGCTAGCGTGAAGAACACATCATCGTTCAATCGTATCTCGAGCCGACTCTCGTGTAAACTCGAGCTACGACCTAGGTTGGGATAGTTCCTACTCGTCCAATCTCTTGCAAACGGGTATTGGTATAGAATCGCAATTGAAAACCCTAGTTTCGGTCCAATCTCTTGCAAACCGATTCCAGAGAAACCCAATTGTAACCCAATTCGAATTTCTAGGGCTTCCTATCGAGTTGGGATCCAATCTCTTGCAAATCCCAATCGGTATGAATCCCTAGCTATTCGTATTAAATCAATCCCAAACTAACCCTAATCAATTCTAGCAATAATTTCACCAATTCATCACAAATTAGAAATAGGGTTCGTAGGGTTCATCCCTACGCCCTAAGACGATAAAACTACTCACAATTCATAATGCAATTCATTGGGAATTCAATAGAAATATCAATAGAAATCACTGCAATAGAAAATATATCAATAAAAATGAGGTTTTTGATAGAGAGAGAGAGAGAGAGAGAGAGAGAGAGAGAGAGAGACAAACCAATGAAGATTCAATAGCATCCAACAAAATAACACTTTTATCTCTCTCCAAAAGAACTAAATCTAATCTCCTAAAAAGTAATCTAAAAAGGCTGCCAAAAAGTCTGAAAAAGCTCTCTAAACTAGGTTAAAAACTGGGTTTAAATACCCCCCCCAATCGCCCAAAAAACTGTGACAAAACCGCCCCTGCGTAGCTTGAAAATCGTACTTTACGCTACAGGCAGCGCGGCTCACTTGGCCGAGTGACAAATGTCATTCGGCCGAGTGACAAACCTTGACGGATTCCAGTAAGTCTGGACTTTTGGGGGTCGGCTCCTCGGGAGTCACTCGGCCGAGTGACTTTCTTCATTTTGGCCGATGGGGTTTCTTCAGTCGGCCGAGTTAGAACTCGGGACTACACTGACAGATTACAGTAAGTTGGGAATTTTTGGTTCCCGTCGTCTTGATGCCACTCGGGCGAGTGGTGTCTCCGTGGTTCGGCCGAGTGGGCTGGTGATGGTTGGCCGAGTGCACGCTGATACTCAATCTGTTGCGTGTCTGATCTGGCCGGCCGAGCGGGCTGTCGATGGTCGGCCGAGTGACTCCTTCACTTGGCCGAGTGACATGCTGAAAATGCCCAATCTTCGTATTTTTGCTCCCTCGTCGCTCCTACGACGTTTTTTCTTCTTCCACTCCTCTCCAATCGCAGAATTCCCCTAAAAAGAGTCACGGGTGACACTCCGGAGTGGGTGCATCTCAGAATCACTCCAAATAGCTCCAAATCTCCTGATATACGACAAAAACAAGAAATCGTGAAAAGCATCGCAAAATTGTCGAATAATCGTGAAAAACGCGATATGGGCGATCTAAATGGCATGCAAACATGCAGAAAAAAGGTGTAAAATATGGAGTGATCAAAATCCCCCAAGCTTACATCTTACTCGTCCTCGAGGAAGATGAGTAAAAAGCGAACCCGGTGGATAAAGATAATGGAAGCGATGGAAAAAGAGGAAAATGAAAAATGAAAAACAAAATAGAAAACGAAGGAGGAAGCTGCTAGATCATTTTTCTCAGGACGTGGGTTTTGCTTACTCATATAGCACGCATAGAATATAAAACACATGTCAAAGACTTTTATCTCGATATCATAATATAATGGTGCATTTGAAATAGAAAACCCAAGAATTTCAATATATCATGAAAAATGGAATAGTTCTAGAATTAACATCGTCTGAAGCATCTAAAGCTGTATACAAAATCGTAGATCACACACTTTTCAATTGAATGCTTTCTATAAGGAGTATAAGAGATATCACACAATAGAGTAGTAAGAATAGAAAAGTGTGGTTTTCATGAAATGAATGCTAAGCGTAGATTTCTAGATTTCGTGAAACTTTTAGCAATCTCATCGAGTATAAAATATTACTTAGCCTAGGTTGTCATGCACCGTCAAGTAGTCACTCTCTCACACATCATTGGATCCTCTCCCCCAAGCTTATCCATAAGCGTGGTGGCATAAACAAAACAATATTTACATTTCCCGTTTCTTTTGAAGCTCAAAAAGTCAAAGAAATAAAAATAAAAGCGAAAGAGGGAAGAAAGAGAGAAAGGGTATGAGATGGGATCGTTTTCGAATTTCTTTTCTCTTTTCTTTTCCTTTTCTCAAATCTTTTTCTTTTTCTCTTTTTTTTTCGAATAACATATATACACAAATGATCCCAAATCAAAAGAGAAGGATATACAAGTATTTTTTCTTTTTGGTTTTGGGGAATTTGGAGCATGGGATATAATATCGGGGGGAAGCCAATAACAGAATTGCTAAGGGGAGATTCACCAATGAATTTAAAATAGAGAAATAATGTTCAAGATATGTGGAGAAAGAAATAAATGTATCTCTCAGTTCACTCTATAGGACGTGCATGACAACTTCAGCAGGGTAATTTAATCTACTCAGTTTAATCTTAAAAAGCAAACTAGTCCAGATATATCAATGCTAGCAAACATTCAATCAACCTGAAGTGAAGTGTACAAATCATGCGATAAGAAGTGATATGAGAAAAGAAAGCAGTACTCCAGATATAAGCAATCAATGCGTGAATCTTGGTGTGTTTTCTACGATAGCATACATATGAATTATCAGACATAAGCTAATAATAGAATTTCATCCATTTTCATACAAAAAAAGAAGTGGGTTACTATTTCTAAATGCAAAGTAGAGCGTAGCATATGATGTCAGAAACAAAAGCTATGACATGACAAAATCAGCATGCATATAGAGAAAAGCTAACACCACGTCATCGTCATCACAGAAAAATCATCTCTAGCAAAAGATGAAAGAAATAAAGATAAAAGAAAACAGAACTATTTACAATGCAGCACACAAAGAAAATAAGAAAAACGTGATGTATGGTAAAAAAATGAAAAAGTGATGAAAAATGGGTGCAAAAGCGGAAAAAACGTGAAAAAAACTAAAAAAATAAAGGTGATAAAAGCAAAAAGTGTGAGAACTCACTCCCCCAAGCTAAAGTACACAGTGTCCTCAATGTGCGAAGTGTGGCACACCGAGAGACGTGAAATGGGCGGGGTGGGTGAGGATGCATGCATGATAAAAAGATAGAAAAATAAACTGAAAATATGATGCGGATGTGATGCATGCAAGGAGCAGAGTGATGCAGATATGTGTCACCAAAAATACACTCCCCCTCTCCCAAAAAAGATATAAAATGATGTGAGCAAGATAGGGACCAAAATAGTGAGGGGAGGGGGTGGGGGAAAAAATCTCCAGGACCAGCAGAAAATGGGCAGCATAATAACAAAAAAGATCAATGGTATCAAGGGTGTGCCTAAGCTGGTGGTGCTGCACCATCTCTGTCCTGTGGTGGAGGTGGTGGTGGAGGGGGTGGTCGAGGTGTCGGCTGGGTGGGTGGGTGTAGTGGAGGGAGTCGTGCCAGGATCTGATTCAGGCAAGCCTGAATATCGGGAAGCATGGCGACGCGGGACTCCACGGAACTGACCGTGGCAGAGAGAGCCCTAAAATCACATCGGAGTCCACTCACCGCCCCCTCAAGAGCATGGAGGCTCTGAAGTAGAGTGTCAGGGGGTGGTGGAGCAGGGGGACGCACAGGTCTAGGCTGTCAAGGACGGGGCTGTCGGACACGGGCAGTGTAAATAATCGGGCCAGCAGGAAAGTGCGGGAAGGGGGCTGTGCTCACTAGTGGATCCCTAGCCGCGGTGTGAGGCCGGGATGCAGGCTGGGACGAGGAGGCAGCAGAAGTAGTGGTGGAAGACAAAATTGGCGACGAGGCAGCAAGAGAGGTCGGTGACACAGGTGTGGGGACAGACGCCACGACACTCTCAGATAGGACAGCTGCGGTGGAGACAGAAGGGTCGACCACTGGGGAGGAAGTGTAATGACCAAAAGGTGACACCCCAGTAGACAGCAAGATGGATAGGGTCTGCACAACAGCATGGAAGGAATGCTCGCCACTCTTAATGATAGTGGGTGGATGCTCGTGAAGGAGTGAGGAAATAGGCTCAACTGAGATAGGCACAGCGGTGGTGGGGGTGGTGGTAGACGTGGTGGGCGTGGTGGACGACTCAGCAAGGGTACTCCCGACACTGACAGAAGTGGGGATAGAAGTGCTGGGAGGTGCAGACAGTACATGCTCAGGCTGAGGGATCACGGGGTCGACAGGTGCAGGTGGTGCCTGCTCAGCTCCCTCGGCCTCCAGCACGTAGGCGGCGGGGATCAGGAGATCCATCATCAGAAGCCAGTCCACGTGTGCCAGTCCTATATGTGTTCGAGCGGGGCTTGGGAGAACCATGTAATCGGCACTAAAGGGACCATGCAACCATACCCAGTGCCGCTGGCCGTGGGGACGAAGGGGCTCATCGCAGGTCGGCAGGTAGGTCCACGCCGGTCATCAGGGCTAGCAGAGTAATCAGACCACCACAGCAAATAGGTGAGCGAGCGCCCACTGAAATAATGATGCGGTCTAAAAACCAGCTAGCAATATCAATCTCAATGGCGGGAACCAGGTCGTCGCTACCCCTATCCAGAACTCTGGGGCGAGTCATCGCGTAGAGCATGTAGAGCTCAGGCGTAGACATCGTCCCAGGCTCGTACCTTGCTAAGAAAGTGGTCTCCATGAGGTGCTGGGCAATGCGGAGGCAGGGGTGCAGGATGGCTGAGGCCTTGGCCCTACTAGGGTCAAAGCCAAGGTGGGGCCCATGATCCGTGTCCAGAATGTGGAGGTGTCGAACGACGGTGGTGGGATGTGTGTGGGTGCGTAGGCTCGGTCGAGGACAGGGACAGTGGGCCACTGGAAGAATGCACGAAGCATGTCGAGAGTGACCTCGCACTCTCGATCCATCAGGCGGAATGTGCATCCTCCAGGGGTCTGGGCTATCGAGCTAAGAACCTCAAGTGTCGGACGGACGTAGGTGTTCGTCGACACAGACAAGAAGTCGTGCCAACCCACGTTGTCGTACAACGTGAGCATCCCCTCTAGTACCCCTAAAGCTCCCTAAAGCTCCCTAAAGCTCCTCCAAGATAGCCTGCAAATCAAACAATGAAATCAGCGGATAATATTCGAAATACATGGGCGAGACGAGGTATAATAGATAGATAAAAGAATTAATTTGATTTTTGGGCTCAACGGGTCGGCGGATCGAGAGAAACAAGGAGAAAATGGGATTTTGGGGCAAACCGAGGCTAAACGAAGCAATGGAGGCCGACGCCAGCGAGATGGAGCGGCGGCCCAACGTTGGCGTGGGAGGGGAGCTCGGTCGACGACGATCGCCGGAGGGATGGGTTCGATTTGGGCGAGGGAAGTCGAAACAGCGGGCGAGGGAGACGAAGCAGCGGAAGCTCGGGTGAAAAACGAAGGAATTTGGGGTTTTAGAAAATCGCGCCCGTTCCGCGCTTATATATAAATTGTTACGACTCGGCTGAGTGACAGTGTCACTCGGCCGAGTGCATAAACGAAAATAAATTTCGAAAAAATCTCGTTCCCACTTACGACTCGACCGAGTGGCATTCGTTCACTCGGCCGAAGGGAGAAAACTCCTTCGGCCGAGTGGCTCTGCCACTCAGCAATTTTTAGGCTAGGAGGGTATCTGTTTCACTCGGCCGAGTGACTTTACGTACTCGACCGAGTGGCAATTATTACTGAAACGCACAAAAAAGACAGAGAGTTCCGCAGACTTCCCTGGTTGGTGCCCCACTCGGCCGAGTGGGGTCCTTTGCTCGGCCGAGTCGCATATGATACTCGGCCAAGTTGCATGCTGTTTTCTGCTTCGGGGCTCCGTTTTCGCTCTACTCTCTGTTTTTCTACCTCCAGTTGGTTTCTTGCTCCTCCCAAGGCCTGAGCGCTTTCCTGGAGCGCTCTTCCTTGCCTCTATCTTCCTCCATATGAGAGATATCCTTTTCTCATCTCATGTCATAGAAATTAAGACCGTTGTCAAGATTTTTATGGGCAAAAACACTCTAAAAACTAACAAAAGTCTAAACCAAAAATGAAAATCAGATAAAAATAATGCAAAAACTCGTCGGGTTGCCTCCCGATAAACGCTCGTTTAAGGTCTTGAGCTCGACCCCTTTGGATTTTCAATTAACGCGTGATGTTGGGTGCATATGAGATGCACCCGTCGAAATTGCCGGGATGACCGCTCGGATTTGGATCGTGGTGGTGTGTGGTCTTCCTCAGTGCCCCTTCATCTTGGGCAATGTTTGGGGATGGCTCCCCCAAGCTTGAGCTTGTTCTGGTCTTTTGTAACGCCCCGCTTCCCAAAAGACACCGGAAGCGAGAGCGTTACACGGCCCGCTTGAACTGGAGCGGTGAAGCTCAAGTCCAATAAGCGTCTGTGATAAAAACACAGAAGAGGTACTTGTATTTGCGTATCAGAACAATCAGAACATTCAAAGGTAAATGCCACATCCAGATATATAATGCGTACACGAAATTACAAGACAAGCCACAGCAGGGCCAAAAAGAACTACAACAACACACTAATCCTACTACAAGGAACTAAACTAAAACTCAAGCAGTGACGAAGGCCATAGTCTTCCGCAGAAAGCGGCTCAGCGTCTACGACCAACTCTGGCTCTCCGAGCCAGGCGTCACGTACGAATCCTCCGGGTACTCAAGCGCTGAATCTGACATACATCCACAAACAATGAATGTATGTCAGCAAGGTCTGCAAGGAAATATTAGCATTCCAAGGCAAGATGTACAAATAATATGAATTTTAAGAAGCATTTAATAGTTAAAAGAAATGACTGCGGCAATTTAATATTAGCAAATATATTGAAACGGAAACAACATCCCTGACATGCATTTCTAAACAGTTGCAAGAATAAGGTTAAGATTTCCTCTGAGTCCATTAGCATTTCAATCATCAGGATGACCAAGTTAGCGTTGCAAGTTTTCATGTCAAGAGTTAGCATTCTAATCTAGGGTTCTCGCCTTTAGGTCGTGATGAGAAGGTCGTTCCTCTCACGGGGGCTTACCGTGATTGACACTAACCCACCGCGTCGGGTGGTGCTCTTGAGGAGAGTACCTTTCATACGCCCAGTGGCCGCTCAACCCTAACCCCACCCAAAAGTTTTGTCGGAACAGGAGCTGGCCTAGTCGACTCACACGACATCATGATATCACGAGTTCGCCTTTGAGGCGCACGATTTCACGATGTCACTCTCGTTAATGACCAAGCAAGATGGACATGACTTAGATGTTGTCAATATTCTCGTTTTACAACGTTTACAATAAAAACAAGGTTGAGCAGGTTGGTGTAATGAACACTTTACAGTGAACGAATTACTTGCCAATGTTTAAATTTAATCCTTGTAGACTTGTATGTCAAAGTCCCGTTTTTAGTCTAGAACATTATAAAAACATTTTCATGCGTCATTATGCCTGCAGTTTTCAAGATGTACACATTAGAGTAAAAATGACGTAAATATTCATCAACTTCAGAAATTCATATTTAATCGCACACTTGCCTGTTTTTTGGCGTTCTTGGTGTCGACGGGTCCGTACGGGAGGCGCGGACGTTTTCTGCGTTATGAATTCATATTAATAGACTAAAAGATCTTTAACCAATCAAACGGTATTAAGCAGAACTTACATTAAAGCTGTTTATTTGTAAATATAGATGTAATACAAACTTACTGCTATATAATAATATTATTATGATACATGGATCATATCCACTCACTGTTATAAAATGTATACACATTTTGCTAACCTAACAACATATAAACACATACATAAACTAGTACACTAAGCTGTTAGCTAGGCATAGAACACACGTACGACCTATACTTCCTCTGTTACATAATAACTAATATATAGTGTATTGTAGCAACCAATACTAACATATATGTAAAGATAAAAAATATTTGAATATAAGGACTCATTAAATAACTCACGGTTTGTTCATTATTTGCTGCCGTTGCCGTATTGCAGGTGGAGCCACAAGGACCACATCTCTGAACGGCGGCACCGTGGGGTGGATCCGGCCGGCCGGCGGTGGCGCTTGCGAAGGAGGCACCGTGTGGCGGTTTCTGGGTGAAGATGGAGCCGAGGAGAGCTCAACGCGAGATGCGGTTGCTGCGGCTGGCGCGTGGAGGAGCTACGAGGGGAGATGCCGCTGCGACGTTGCGGAGCTTGTGGAGGAGCTGGCCACCGGAGGGGCCGGGGAGGCACTATAAGTATAATCCAACCAATATTATACTCGGCGAATAGTAACACTTTACTATACCACCACATCAATTTACTGGCTGTAAGTGTGCCATCACCTCACACACTCACATTATTACTACTTCACGATGTTTTACCCTATATGTTATACACTCACAATCTATAATGATATAATACCACATGTCACTTAAACATACCACTACAATATAAATATAATCATTCTTAGTCAATCAACACTTCAATCATACAATCACTTTTACATACAGCGTATCACCATATACACACATAATAATACAAATCACTACACGTATATACATGCACGTAATACATTACACCACACACAGATTTATACAAGCCTTACCCTAGCACTAGGGTCATCGAAATCTACCCACCCTAGGATCAAGTCCGTCTCCTGGCTTCCTTAAATAGACCGACGTAGAGGTGGCGGACTTAGACACTAAAGTCGTTCTATCCTGGGCACACATACATTATAAAGAAACCATATACATCCATATACACTCACTTAATCATATAGCACACACTTTCAAATTCCCATACATGTATCAATTTCACATACGTATACATACGTACTCACACTACTCCACTCTTATCTCGCATCTATATAGGTCACATATACTCTCACCGGCATACACAACCATGGTAATCTACATAGGTAAGTATACTATTTCATACATTCACATATACGTAGTCACAAACATACGGCTATGCATACCTCCTGGTATACACATGCTCACACATCATCCCGTAGGGGTAATATTATAATCTTACTATGCATACAACACACTCATTCATACAATACATATATATACACACACCTGTAACTAACTACATACTTATATATGCACAAGTACACCGACATGCTATCACACAATAAACTGCACGCACAACTATGCGTACACCTATTAACATTGCACTTAACACGCATATCACTATACTAGCATCCAATTACAAACATTAATAAGTACAACTATGGTACATATACTCCTAGTAACTAACCAATACTAAATTTAATACGCTCAGATATTCCTATAGTGATCTAGCCAATCACTCGCCTAAGTGTAAATATAATGGTTACCACTATATACTCGACCATATACATACATGTCACAAATTACCGTACATGCACATACAACGCAATAGATAATCACACTATATCAACATATTAAGGGTAAACACACTTATGCATGGGTGGTATATAGAGATTCGAACACACGGGTCCAAACTCAAAATCTATTTACGTGCACCACGACACCACCACCGAGCTAATGGTCCCACTATACTTATATTAAAGCTGACCTAAGCACTCATAAGCACCAATGCGAAAACTAGTCAATAGTGTTGGATTCAGAGTTTGGAAGATGTAATGAATTAATGCTGTGACGGACGGCTCCGGAGGTGGTATGGATAAGCGAGTAGTTTGGTTGGGTGACACAAAATATCTAATAATAATTAAATAATTAGGAAGATAAGGATATGTGAGGGAGAAATAACATCGTTATAATTTATGTAGAATAGCGAGCATACGGTAGGGATTAAAACGTAACATGTGATCAGTCAAATAATATGTGAAGAGTAACATGGGCATAGTGTCGTAGTGCTCGTTTTGCAAATGGAAAATAGGTTTGTAAAAAGAAATTTTTTTTTTTGAAGTTCTCTTTAACTTAGGAAAGTATTTTAAAAGTATGTATCAATGACCGTTTCGAAATACATCAGTAAGGAAAGGAGGTGACATTTAAACTAGCGACTTAGAAATAAAGTTTTAAAAAGTTCATTGTCTAAGGAAACTAGAGCAGTTATGTGAATCAGAAGTGCGAAAGATGTATGTGATGAAATTGTTATAAGATAGTAGTTAAAGATCGCATCAAAAGAGTTTCATAATCAAGATTGGGTTTAAGTCGACTGAAGTGTAGAGAATCTAAGTAAAAGTTTTCGAATGAAATTTAAACTTAGCGAAGGATTCAATAAATGAAGTATCGAAATACTTTTTAGGAGGGGTTCAAGGTTAAAGATGGCGGATCTGGAGAGTTAAAGTGAATCGAGGACAAGGATCAGGTTCGACGATCGAGACGTAAGAGCGGCCAAGAGGTAACTCCGTGAATACGCTACGATGGCTTTCTACGATCATTAGTATGGGGGTAATGATTGGAGAAATAAGATCAGTAGGAAAATAATCATTGGGTCGACTAAGATTTAGCACTTTGATTCTACAACGAACTAGACTGTGATAGGAAAACCGAGGTGAGGGTTTATAGCGGATCAAGATCGAGATCTTAAGGATCTGGAATATCTCACGCTTCGAAGTCTACTCTGTGCATGCATCTCAGGTTCGACTGGCACGGCGACAATCGCTACGTTCGATTGGGCCCTAGATTCGATGAATCTAAGCGAGTGACTAACGAAACTCAAGAATCTAGTATGGTCAGAGTTGGATGATCAATCGCTAGGGTGACCTTAAGATGATAATACTTAGTCGGGGCAAGGGTGTCTAACTAACGAGCACGAGCGCCTAACTCTTCTAACTATCCTAGTATTGGGTTTCCTATCGTGTTGAGACGAGGCATTCGAGTAATTTTGTGTACAAACTATTCTGGATGTTTTGGCTAATGAAAAGTGTTCTCATTGTCCCGAAGTTCGTAGTTGCAAGACCTGCATGGGCCACCACTAAAACCTGTAACGCCCCGCTTCCCAAAAGACACCGGAAGCGAGAGCGTTACACGGCCCGCTTGAACTGGAGCGGTGAAGCTCAAGTCCAATAAGCGTCTGTGATAAAAACACAGAAGAGGTCCTTGCATTTGCGTATCAGAACAATCAGAACATTCAAAGGTAAATGCCACATCCAGATATATAATGCGTACACGAAATTACAAGACAAGCCACAACAGGGCCAAAAAGAACTACAACAACACACTAATCCTACTACAAAGAACTAAACTAAAACTCAAGCAGTGACGAAGGCCCTAGTCTTCCGCAGAAAGCGGTTCAGCGTCTACGACCAACTCTGGCTCTCCGAGCCAGGCGTCACGTACGAATCCTCCGGGTACTCAAGCGTTGAATCTGACATACATCCACAAACAATGAATGTATGTCAGCAAGGTCTGCAAGGAAAGATTAGCATCCCAAGGCAAGATGTACAAATAATATGAATTTTAAGAAGCATTTAATAGTTAAAAGAAATGACTGCGGCAATTTAATATTAGCAAATATATTGAAACGGAAACAACATCCCTGACATGTATTTCTAAACAGTTGCAAGAATAAGGTTAAGATTTCCTCCGAGTCCATTAGCATTTCAATCATCAGGATGACCAAGTTAGCGTTGCAAGTTTTCATGTCAAGAGTTAGCATTCTAATCTAGGGTTCTCGTCTTTAGGTCGTGATGAGAAGGTCGTTCCTCTCACGGGGGCTTACCGTGATTGACACTAACCCACCGCGTCAGGTGGTGCTCTTGAGGAGAGTACCTTTCATACGCCCAGTGGCCGCTCAACCCTAACCCCACCCAAAAGTTTTGTCGGAACACGAGCCAGCCTAGTCGACTCACACGACATCACGATATCACGAGTTCGCCTTTGAGGCGCACGATTTCACGATGTCACTCTCGTTAATGACCAAGCAAGATGGACATGACTTAGATGTTGTCAATATTCTCGTTTTACAACGTTTACAATAAAAACAAGGTTGAGCAGGTTGGTGTAATGAACACTTTACAGTGAACGAATTACTTGCCAATGTTTAAATTTAATCCTTGTAGAGTTGTATGTCAAAGTCCCGTTTTTAGTCTAGAACATTATAAAAACATTTTCATGCGTCATTATACGTGCAGTTTTCAAGATGTACACATTAGAGTAAAAATGACGTAAATATTCATCAACTTCAAAAATTCATATTTAATCGCACACTTGCCTATTTTTTTGGCGTTCTTGGTGTCGACAGGTCCGTACGGGAGGCGCGGACGTTTTCTGCGTTATGAATTCATATTAATAGACTAAAAGATCTTTAACCAATCAAACGGTATTAAGTAGAACTTACATTAAAGCTGTTTATTTGTAAATATAGATGTAATACAAACTTACTGCTATATAATAATATTATTATGATACATGGATCATATCCACTCACTGTTATAAAATGTATACACATTTTTCTAACCTAACAACATATAAACACATATATAAACTAGTACACTAAGCTGTTAGCTAGGCATAAAACACACGTACGACCTATACTTCCTCTGTTACATAATAACTAATATATAGTGTACTGTAGCAACCAATACTAACATATATGTAAAGATAAAAAATATTTGAATATAAGGACTCATTAAATAACGCACGGTTTGTTCATTATTTGCTGCCATTGCCGTATTGCAGGTGGAGCCACAAGGACCACATCTCCGGACGGCGGCGCCGTGGGGTGGATCCGGCCGGCCGGCGGTGGCGCTTGCGAAGGAGGCACCGTGTGGCGGTTTCTGGGTGAAGATGGAGCCGAGGAGAGCTCAACGCGAGATGCGGTTGCTACGGCTGGCGCGTGGAGGAGCTACGAGGGGAGATGCCGCTGCGACGTTGCGGGGCTTATGGAGGAGCTGGCCGCCGGAGGGGCCGGGGAGGCCGTGAGATGGGGAGGAGCGGTGGCACTGTCGCCCGGGCGTGCGTTGACGCGTACGAGGGCTGGGCCGCGGGGTGAACGGACGGAGGCAAGGCGAGGGAGCTGAGCGCGGGGTGGAGGAGGAGGCCCCGGATGTATTGGCACGCGAGGAGGCCAGAGGTGGCGAGATCGGGGGTCGGTAGTCGAGGCTGATGGCCTGGGCTCCGGTGGCTTGCGACATGAGGGGCGAAGGGCACCCCGGAGACGGTGAGAGGGGAGGAGGAGCACGGAGAGGTCGTTAGGTCGTGGGGCGAGGTGGGATGAACGGTGAGGTGCCGGAAGGAGGCGCGGCTGAGCGTGGAGGCTTGCTGTGCTGCGTGGGCAAGAGGTGAGTTGGGTTCTAGAGTTTTTTTATTATTTAATAAAGGTTATGGAGCAGTTGCTATAAGGGTCCCCTAGTGTTATACATGTGTAGGCTGTGAGTAGGGAGAAACGAAAAGTCTTAGGGTTCTTTATAAGGGAATGTAGTAGGGCTTAATAGCTTGGAAATAGGTGCATGCTGTAGACAGCATGAGAGGGGTTTCCTTATGTATTCATAATAGCTTGGGTGTTTTTTTTAATATATAGAAATGTAGGGTGCGACTGAGTGTGAGAAACAAAAACAAGGGCCTAGGTTAAAATTACATAGAAATAGGGCGGGGGTGATGGTTGTAGCATAGGGTTTTATATCATATAGAAATAGTGTGGTGTTGTTGAAGGTACGGGTTTAAATTTTAAAGGGTTTCTAGGGTAGTACTGAGTAGCACGTGAGTATAGGGTCCTTATTATATCAGCTTGTGTGTGTGATCCATGAGTGCGTGAGTGTGGGGGGGGGGGGGGGGGGGGGGGGGGTGCGGCCATAGGTCCAAAAAGATAGGGTTTAAATGATAAAATTAAAAAGGAAAGTTGAATGAGTAATAATAAAACTAATTAGGAAGGAAATAATGATTTTAACTAATTTAAATCAAAGGGATTAATAGCAATTCAATTTAGTTTAATGGGGTTTTAAAAAGAAATATTTGAAATTCGAATTTAAATTTTTGAAAGTTTATCTAATTATTCCAAAATATTTGAAATTAATAATTAAGGGATAATAATAATAATGATATTAAGTATGAAAGGGAAAGAATACGGGTACGGGTATGTGTACGGAAACGTTTATCTATGAATACAGAGAAAAATATACGATAGGGAAATAGATAGTATCATCGATAAAAAAAACCGGTCGTTACATCTTTGGCTTCGCCGGTGACACCGATCTTCGAGTCGGTGGAGCTTTCTTTGGACTCTTCAATGTCGAGAGCTTGCAAAGCTCCCGTATTCTCGCGACATCAGTGTCGCCATCATCATTCGCCATGGTGCTATTGGGATAGTCCTCCATCTTCTCTTCTTCGACCAAATCTTGGCCTTCTTCGAAGCCGTCATCATGGAGTGTACCGATGGAGTAGGGGATAGCCTCTTCTATAACCTCGTCAAGGAGGTCCACATAATCTAGCTCCTCATGATATGGCATGTGCTTCATAGCCTTTGGTATATGGAGCTCTACTTCAATGTTGCCGACATTCAAGGTAAGATTCCCTTCCCGCACATCGACGATTACACCGGCGGTGGCGAGGAATGGACGTCCAAGTATGAGCGATGTGTCACCCTCCTCCTTGATGTCCATGATCACAAAATCACAAGACAAGCATATGCCTCCCAGAACTTGGAGTGGGATGTTCTCCGCGATCCCAACCGGCCTTGTAATCCGACCGTCCGCGAGTTGAATCCTCATGTCGGTTGGCTTTAAATCCGTGCCTGTATTCAACTTCCGGAACATGGTGAGAGGCATGAGGCTCACACTAGCGCCCAAATCAACCAATGCTTTTTGTAAGGGGACGCCTCCGAGTGTGCAAGGAATCCAGAAACTCCCGGGATCTTTAAATTTGGCGGGCTCCTTTTCCTTCCTAGTGAACCAAGTTCCTTGTTCCGCGAGCATGATCTTCTCTTTCCTTTTTCTTCCCGTAATCAAGTCCTTTAAGAACTTCGCGTAGGATGGGATTTCCACTATGACATCAAGGAAAGGGATATTGAGGCTCACCCCTCTCAAGTATTCGAGGAACTTGGCTAGCCTCTTCTCGATCTTGGCTCTAGCTAGCCGTTGAGGGAAAGGCACCGGTGGCATGAATCGGCGCTCATCAAGAGGTTCCTTCACTCTAGATTTTGCTCCTTCTTGCGGCTCCTTCTCTTTCTCCACCTCAATTGCCGGCTCGCTCTCTTCTAGAATCTCCACCACGGGTTCCTTGACTTGAGTCATGGGGGAGTGGTATCCTTCCCACCTCTTGTTGTAACTGTAATCACCGCATTGATATAGGTGGTGTTGCCCCGTGGATTTGGCTCGGGTTGAGCTGGCAATTGTTGGTTGTTTTTATTGAGCAATGCAAGTTGCTCCCCAATCTGAGCGACGACAGTGGTAAGTGAATCTTGACCCGCTTTCAACGTGGTGTTAATCTTTCTCTGCTCCACCATAAACTCCTCCACCTTAGCTTCAAAATCCGAACGTGGTTGAGCTTGCGGAGGGTTGGGATTTCTCCAACCTTGATTATACCCGGGTGGCCTATAAGGTCCCACTTGTTGCCTAGGTGGGAAGTTTTGTTGCGGTGGCCCCCTTGGTTGATAATTCGGTTGTGGTGGTGGAGCCCGAGCTTGAGGAGGTTGTTATGGCAGGGGGTTCAAGGCACCATCATTATTAGCATAGGAAAAACCCGAATGGTTTCTAGCGGCCGGGTTGGCCCAATATCCGGAATTCCTCGCAACATACTGAATTTGCTCCAAAGCTCATTCTCCATGCTCTCCTCCTACATACATGGCTTGGGATTGGTCTTGCCAATCACTCATATGGTTTGTCGGTGCGGATGTAGAAGGATCTCCATGCGGCTCGGTAATGTATTTCTCCAATCTCTCCACCACCTTGTGGAGAGAGTCAAATTTGCTAGCAAGCTCCGCCACGGCCTTGGCCTCATAAATACTTGTGGGGTTCAAGGAGGACAAAGAATGTCCTCGCTCGTCGCCCCACTGTTGGTTGTTGGAGGCCATCTCCTCTAGTAAGGCCGTAGCTTCATCGGGGGTCTTTGACAAAATGGCTCCGTTGGCGGTAGCATCAATAATCTGTTTTGTGCCCGGTTGGAGTCCATTGTAGAAACTGTGGACAAGCTCCCAATCCTCTATGCTGTGATGGGGGCATTGATGCTGCAAGTCCTTGAAGCGCTTCCATGCCTCATAGAGAGTCTCCTGAGATCCTTGCTTGAAGGACATGAGAGCACTTCTTATCTTCACCGTCTTGGAGGGCGGGTAAAATTTGTCGACGAAGGCACTCGCCAATTCATCCCAAGTGGTGAAGATTCCTTCAGCCTGCGTCCTCAACCAATATAAGGCTTTGTCCTTGAGTGTGAAGGGGAAGAGGCGCAGTCTGATAGCATCTATGGAGACACCCGGCATTTGGAAGGTGGCACATTTTGATAAAAAGAGCTGGATGTGGTAATGATGGTTTTCATGAGAATTCCCATGAAAAGGGTCTTGCTGTATCAGAACTACCAATCCAGTCTTCAACTCGAAATTTTTGTCGGCCGCCAACTCCGGCATAGCTATGGACGAGGTCGTGGAGGAAGTCTTAGGCCGAAGCCTATCTCTAATGGAAATGATCCTCGCCATTCGCGTGGCCAATTCTTCAGGTGTCTCAGGATTGGTCATAAAATTCCCTTCCGTATCGAGTCTCCTCTCCGCTCTGATCCTCCTCAATGTACGTTCGATCTCCGGATCGTATAGTATTTCTTCGGGGTCCGCCGTGGATCTCGTGTACATGCAAGGGAAGACAGAGTTTCAAAGAAATAGTTAGCACAAAGGAAGGGTAAAATAAAAATAGATATAACAAAACAAAAAGAGAAATATCTAGGTAGGTAGAATCAAACACTATCGCCTCCCCGGCAACTATGCCAAAAACTTGATCGCCCGCCCCGAACACACCCGGGATGGGGGACTCGCTAGTCTTACCGCAAGCGCATGGTGTAGCGGCGAGCAGGTATCGAACACGAGGATGGCAAATAACGGTGTCTTCTTCAATTCACCTGGCTATAAGAACAATCGAGAAATATTCGCAATAAAGCGGTCACAGTCGTTCAATCGTATAAAGAAAATATCAAATTAATAAAGACGCCTAGAGATAGGGAATCCCCGCTACAAACCGTATCTCGTCATTGTGATTCGTAGATTTCACAATTGCTAGACTTGCAATTCAGGTGAACTAGTTGCAACTAAATATAGAACCGAGCTCACGCTCTCGCGTTATTGCCGGTCTATAGCAAACCTAGGGTAGTGTCCAATCTCTTGCAAACCCTAACCTAGGCAAGCTAGCGTGAAGAACAACATCATCATTCAATCGTATCTCGAGCCCACTCTCGTGCAAACTCAAGCTACGACCTAGGTTGGGATAGTTCCTACTCGTCCAATCTCTTGTAAACGGGTATTGGTATAGAATAGCAATTGAAAACCCTAGTTTCGGTCCAATCTCTTGCAAACCGATTCCAGAGAAACCCAATTGTAACCCAATTCGAATTTCTAGGGCTTCCTATCGAGTTGGGATCCAATCTCTTGCAAATCCCAATCGGTATGAATCCCTAGCTATTCGTATTAAATCAATCCCAAACTAACCCTAATCAATTCTAGCAATAATTTCACCAATTCATCACAAATTAGAAATAGGGTTCGTAGGGTTCATCTCTACGCCCTAAGACAATAAAACTACTCACAATTCATAATGCAATTCATTGGGAATTCAATAAAAATATCAATAGAAATCATTGCAATAGAAAATATATCAATAAAAATGAGGTTTTTGATATAGAGAGAGACACACCAATGAATATTCAATAGCATCCAACAAAATAACACTTTTATCTCTCTCCAAAAGAACTAAATCTAATCTCCTAAAAAGTAATCTAAAAAGGCTGCCAAAAAGTCTGAAAAAGCTCTCTAAACTAGGTTAAAAACTGGGGTTAAATACCCCCCAAAATCGCCCAAAAAATTGTGACAAAACTGGCCCTGCGCGGCTTGAAAATCGTACTTTACGCTACAGGCAGCGCGGCTCACTCGGCCGAGTGACAAATGTCATTCGGCCGAGTGACCCTGACGGATTCCAGTAAGTCTGGACTTTTGGGGGTCGGCTCCTCGGGAGTCACTCGGCCGAGTGACTTTCTTCAATTCGGCCGATGGGGTTTCTTCAGTCGACCGAGTCGGAACTTGGGACTGCACTGACAGATTACAGTAAGTTGGGAATTTTTGGTTGCCGTCGTCTTGATGCCACTCAGGCGAGTGGTGTCTCCGTGGTTCGGCCGAGTGGGCTGGCGATGGTCGGCCGAGTGCACGCTGATACTTAATCTGTTGCGTGTCCGATCTGGTCGGCCGAGCGGGCTGTCGATGGTCGGTCGAGTGACTCCGTCACTCGGCCGAGTGACATGCTGAAAATGCCTAATCTTCGTATTTTTGCTCCCTCGTCGCTCCTACGACGTTCTTTCTTCTTCCACTCCTCTCCAATCGCAGAATTCCCCTCAAAAGAGTCACATGTGACACTCCGGAGTGGGTGCATCTCAGAATCACTCCAAATCGCTCCAAATCTCCTGAAATATGACAAAAACAAGAAATCGTGAAAAGCATCGCAAAATTGTCGAAATCGTGAAAAACGCGATATGGGCGATCTAAATGGCATGCAAACATGCAGAAAAAAGGTGTAAAATATGGAGTGATCATCCTTCTCGTATGTATCATCGACGATATCATTATGTTAATCAAGATAGTTCCATGACATCGCTCTGCAGGAAGACCGAGGAAGCAAGTGTTGAAGTGTTAATGGGCTAGAACCTTAATCACGGTACCGGAAGCGAAAAAGCGAGACCCGAGACTACATACATTTCACCTGGTTCTTCCTTGGGCTACATCTGCCATGAAAACTCATAACACATGCATTCTTGTGCCGGTATAACATTTTACCGATTATATATATATATATATATATATATATATATATATATATATATATATATGACATTATCTATCTTTACTCACCCCCTCTCCTCCCACACACACATATATCATATATATATATATATATATATATATATATATATATATATATATATATATATATATATATATATATATATATATATATATATGGGAATGTTCCAATGAGAACTTTCCCCAGTGAGAACTCCGTGGGAACTTCCTCTCTTTGATTTTTTTCATAGATCCAAACCGTTGAATGTGTTCTAAACATGTTAATACACATTCATATCAAAAATCAAGACAATCCCCCCTATTTTCCCCTTGATCGGATCGGTACAAAATGTTCTATTGTTCTGAAACCGTTAAATTTGTAACGGCTTGATCGAGGGTCAAATCCACCTAGGGGTCACCCATTATTTTTTCTGGGGTGTATATATGTATATGGATTAAAGTGTGGGAAAAAAATTTTTGAAAAAAAAAATTTTAAAAAATAAAATAATTTAGTTCGCACGGGCACCCCCGTGAGAACCGTTCGCAGCCGACCACGCCCATATATATATATATATATGTGTATATATATCTATATTATAAAACAGGGATGTTATCAAGAGATTTTGGATAAGAGTTTTTATATAAGAGATATTGGTTATGAGATTTTGGATAAGAGAATTTGGATAAGAGTTGAGCAATGGGGTTATTTGATGGTTAAGATAATTTGAATATGAGAAATTGGGAGATGAGAATTTGGTTATGTCATATGCATTGGGTTGGGTTTGAACTTAAGTTAGGGTTGGGATTGAACTCAAGTTAAAATTTGAACTTAAGTTCAAATTTGAAAACAAATTCCTTTCTCTGTGTGTTCACCACGTTGTGAGGGGGGAGGTCTGTTGGAGGGAATTAGAGGAGGGAATTAGAGGAGGGAAATTATTGGAGGGAAGAACTTTTGATCACATCACCTCACATTAATGGAGAGAATTTTTGGAGGGTAAATACCCAGTTGAAGCAAATGTTGCTAGAAGAGAAAATTTCCGAAATTTTTTTGCACTCTGGAAGCTCTTTACGCTTGCTAGAAGAGCCTCAACCTTTGCATCTGCTGGACGAGCCACCACCTCTACCTTGCTCGCCTCCTCACCCTCATCTTCCTCCTTCCCTCATCTGCTGGCATCAGTGAGCTCTTCTTTTGTTTCATTGCTTTCAAAATCCACGATTCCGGTTCCGGTTCTACAAAAAGTGAATCTATTTGATCCAGTTCTAAATTTTTTGTTTCAATATTTTTTGTTTCAATGGAGTATTGATCAAGATGACAACTATGATTCTGTGACCTGTTGAACTTCCTTTTTTATTTGAGCTGCAGGTCAAAATTTGTGGTTACAAGAAATCTTACTCTGCAGCTCAACTAAATCTTCGGCCTTAAGGTACCTTTGTTTCAATGGAGTATTGATCCAGGTCAAAATTCCTATATTCATTATTTATCCATTGAACATAAGATCAAACATGGCCTGTTGAACTTCATTTTTTAGTTGAGATGCAGTGTCATTTTATTGAGCTGTTTATGTTGAACTTTGTGGGTTTCTTTTTTTACCTAATACTTGAATGCAGAGACAATAGAATAATGAAATTAAAATATGTTCATGTGTTCATAATAGTTTGTGTCATATTGGGTTGAATTTTTATTTTCTGTTTATTGGCATTTGTTAGTTATAGAGTGGTAGAATATAAATGTGAATTCTTTTGTGTGCCATTCTTTAGTTATTGGGTTGAATTTTATTGGCATTTGTTAGTTATTGGGTTGAATTTTGTTAGTTTGTTATTTGTTAGTTTTGTGTGCCATTCTTTAGTTATTCTGTTTATTGGCATTTGGCATTTGTTATTTTATTGGTATTTGTTAGTTATTGGGTTGAATTTTTATTTTCTGTGCCATTCTTTTGTTCACCATCTTTTCTTATTGCAAGCAATGGAAATGTGAATTTGGTTTGCACCCAGTGTCATATCTATATTTGTTTAAATGGCACTCAGAGGTATGGATATTTATAGAATAGATATTGGACATGTTATGCCAACAAATGGCACTTTGAGTTAATTCCAAGTTAATATCATGGCACTCAGTGGAGATAAGTGAAAACGTGAATTACTATCATGGCGCTTAGTGGCTGATATTAACTCTGAGTGCCATATATATGAATTACTTGGAATGCTATGTGCCAGGACTGGAATGTGCCAGGACTTGGAATATAAACTCTGAGTGTATGAATATAAACTCTGAGTACAATGATATGTGCCAGGACTTCATATGAATATAAACTCTGAGTGCCATATATATGAATTACTTGGAATTACTTAGAATTACTTGGAATATTAACTCTGGAATGAATTATATTCCAACTGTAAGGATATGTGCCAGGACCTCATATGAATATAAACTCTGAGTGCCATATATATATGAATTACTTGGAATTACTTGGAATATTAACTCTGGAATGAATTATATTCCAACTGTAAGGATATGTGCCAGGACCTCATATGAATATAAACTATGAGTGCCATATATATGAATTACTTGGAATTACTTGGAATATTAACTCTGAGGACAATGATATGTGCCAGGACTTCATGAATTCCTTGGAATGCTGTAATTATTTCAAATGAATTGTAAGGTTCTTGAAATAATTACTATGAACTGCAAGATTCACATAAACTGTAAGGAGAAGTCCTGGCATCATGTTCAGCATTCATGAAATAAATCATTCTTACAACATTCTCCTTTTTGGTACTCCACTAAATAAATCGTTTTTGCTCTTGCAGGATATGCATTTGGAGTTTTGAAATTGTGATTCAACCCAATATGCATTGTCAATTCTAATGCATTCAGAGTTCAGAATTCAAATTGTGTTTGGGGGCTATGTGTTGTGTTCAGAATTCAGAGTTCAGAATCTCAATTCTAATCCTACAAAAGGTGTTTCCTGCCCTTGCTTGCAAATGTAACATGTTTAAATAATGCCAAATTTGCATCCTTTGTATCTGGATAGTGCCAAATGATTATTTGTGACATAATGGTTATGTCAATATGTAGACTTCTCAGCTCATAACAAAACTTGACATGGTGATAAAGTAGCAATCACCCCGCTCCCCTACACCCTCTCTGCATGATAAAAAAAGAATGGATAAGAAATATTTCCATTCATATAGAGTTAGCTTTGGTGGTTATTTTTGGCACCTCAATTTATGAATATTAATTCATCCTCTTCATGCTCTTCATAATTTTATGATTGCATGTAGGCCACAATCACTGTAACCTGACATATCAGTCAGCCTAACCTGCCAGACTGTTTGTAATCCTCTTCATTTCTCAAGTCTTTCTACATGAATAAGCATAATGGTTGATCTTCAGATAGCAACCATGTGAATGCATATTGTCAAAAGCTTGACGGGCACTGCTGTGTGACGCAGCTCATGAGCTAAGAATTTTGATGTATGGTAATCAGATTAGTTTGCTAAAATGCCTTTTGCTTCCTCCAGGATGGTTACAGAAGAACAATACTGCCTATCTAAAGAGGATCACAGGGCACGAGAAAGGAATTTCATATTTTGTTCTTTATAAAATTAAGGCGAAAACATGGATAACTTTTTGAGAGGTGCCAAAGGGTTACTGTTTGTTGGTTGTTGTAGTGGAATCCAATTGACATTTCTTGGTATGTCTAAAATCTAATCATATGGGCATTATGTTAGGTGGGATGAGCACTTCTTTACAAATAACATTGCTATGTTGAATTTTTGATGAGAATGGACCATGTATACTTTGTATCTCCACATGTTTGGACACTTGCAAACATATGCTATTTACTTTGTATACATGCATAATGCAGAGTGCAATAAGTTACATGGGACAAAAATATGGTGTACTGTAAATTTTTAATTGATCTATTTAGTTCTTTCAATTTTTTTAGCAAAAAACATGCTAATCAATATACTATGCTCGCAAGTGATATCTCGCAATGTTCAACTTGGACAACATTGGATCATCTTTTAATTCAGTGCTCTTGATGATCTGACAGGTACTTGGAAGAGACGACATGGCTATGATCGTGTAAATAATGATAACGACATACCCATCATCGAGGCTAAAATGACTGATGGTAATGTTTATCCTAGAAACTCATGTGTACTATAATATGAGCGAGACTGACAATATATTTTTTAAAGTGGAAATTTTCAACAGTTGATGAAAAACTAGCCACTTACACCATGTAATGTTTATGATTAACAAAACTATTGCTGTAATCAAGCAACCAATATGGTTATGGGTTTCTTGGAAACTCATGTGTAATATGAGCAAGCCTGACGATGGACTTTTACAAATAGAAATTTCTAATTGTTGATGAAAAATTTGACACATATATGATGTGATGTTTGTGATTAACAAAACTATTGATGGAATCATTAACAAATATGGTTATGGATCAATTAACACTCACAACCATGAATTGAATCATTATAAGGTATTTTAATTTTGTAAATTCTGTAATGGCCATTTATTGCATCCTTTACAGACCAGAAGGTAATTTCATAATTATTTGCTTCCATTCAATAAATCAAATACATCAATACAAGAAGGAAGCTGGGAACTATCATAACAAAGTTTCAGGTATAATTTACCAAAAGTTTCCAGATAAGGCATTTAAATCATGTTTCTGAAGCTGCGTACATGCAAATATATCTAACACAATCTAGAGGTAACTTCAGTTAATGATTATGTGCTTTCACCTGGACGTAGTGCTTCTTTGGGACATAATATCCAATCATGTAAATTAGTTAAAAACGTAGTTAATTATGTTGCTGATTGCAATTGGGCTCTATAATAGTGGAACACCATACCATTATGCGAAGTTCAGTTAACGGAAAAAACTTGAAGGTCAAGATCTAGATTTTGCCGTAAAGAAGGACCATACAGAACATTTTAGACACATTTGCAAAAGAAAGGAATTCACTGTTAATATTCAAGTCACAAAGAAATAATGATGAGACAAAATGTAATTGTGATTTGAAGCTTACTCTATTGAATACATGACAATCAAACCCTTACTCTATTGTCTTAATTGTGATTTGAAGCTTGGTATCATTTTCTCATATATTGAATACATGACAATATTTTATGAACATGTGGTTGAATTTACTATTGGTGTTATTATTATTATTAATTTGGTCAGATATCATGCATGTCATACATCTCCCAGTTGCTCACCCAGAACATTATTATCAAATTGGTCTAGGTTGCAATCTGATATATCAAGATTAGAGGCCAAGGTCGAGAGGCTTGAGGCACAAATAACTGCCAAAGACTCCCAGTTGCTCACCCAGAATGGCAAAAGACTCCGAGTTGCTCATCCAGAATGGCTACTTATTGCAATGTGGCTACTTATCACAGATGCATCAATAGTTGTGCAATTATTACAATGTGTCTCCCAAACTGATTAATTATATGTCTACACCTTTTGTGTGTTGTGAACTTTTATGCAGGGCTTTTTTCACTGTGTGAAAGGCAAGCACCATGCATCCTTTCTTTTTGGATCAGAGGGTGCAAGCAAGAATGTGGCTTGCAATTAGCTGCTTCTCTTTTTGGATCAGAGGGTGCAAGCAACAATGTGGCTTGCGATTAGCTGTTGTATTTGGGTTTTAATCTTTTTTTTTGCTCTTTTTAACTTTTGTTTTTATTTTCTTTAGCAGCTAGCATTTAATTGTATGGTTTTTTTGATGTAATACAATGGATGATTGGGTGGAAAAATCTTTAAATGAGAAGTAATGAATATTCAGAGCCATTCTTTTATGGAGTTTTTATTCAGTTGAACAAAATATTTCACATAGTTTAATTTTTTATCTATTATGAACTCACATGTTTATCACTTATTATTTCCTAATAACTGGACTTTGATTTTACAAACGAAGGACTGTTGTGGTTTGCAAATTTTTATAAAATTATGTCCTCATAAGCATGGTGTTATTTTAGGGGAGAAACTAGAATAATTTTATTAAACATTTAAGGGTAATCAAGCCGTCTCAACATTGTCCCAAGACATAAGAACATTACCACCCGAGACAACCACAACAAGAGATTTAGACAGTATGAAAGCATGAATATGAATTAATGAATAGTAGCAACATGCAAGCATGATATGATATTAAAAAGAGATTAGATTGATTGTTGATTATTCAACTGTGAATGAATCCAACAAAATGGGGGGAAATGTGGGATCTGATAGATGGATATGGGTAATGATAACAAAATGGATGAACTGATTCTATTTTGGTGTCATGTCTGGAATTAAAAATTTTGGTGGTAGGCTCTATATATGAACTAATAGGATGATTGATCATTATACGTGCCTAGGCTAGATGACCCATCGTCACACCTTCGAGAATTACTCAATGAACACATTCAAGACACAAGGGCCATGTGGGTACGTGATATACTACATGTACTTGCGTCGAGAGGGATGGGTCGGTCTATGTCTTACTACAACACTTCTCTTTCGATTGCAGTGTGGTACGACTTAAATCAGTAAGCCAGAATCACAGCTGCCGCCAATGCAACCGAGGCCATTTGCAATTGTCTCTTCTAGAAGATGTAGAGCAAAATTAGTGGGTACGTCCATATATTGTGCTTTAATTATTGTCGTTTGTCTAAAATTAGGGGATCTAAGATTTTAAGGGTTGAATAAATAAATTTGGAGCAACTAAATTTAATGAGAAACTAAGTTCTTTGGAAGGAACTAAATTTTCTGTGATGTGCAAAATTTACGGGGGAACTAAGCTTTTGTGGTGGGGAATCTTAACTGAACCGTGCCCTATGGGCACGGGTTATATACTAGTATATATATATGTGTGTGTGTGTGTGTGTATATAAATATATATATATGTATGTATGTATATGTATGTATGTATGTATGTATGTATGTATGTATATGTCACGCCCTGCTCTCCCAAGTACGAAAGGCGTAGTTGACGTGTCCGCCGTAGCATTTAGACTCAAGCTTCGAGCCCTCTTATCTAAATAATACTAGGCATTTTTTGTGGTTTAATATAAAATAAGGAGCATGCCACTGCAACACACTGGAATAGTACACATAGAAACAAAAAGTGCTCCAACAGAAAATAAATCGCAGTACTTAAAAGAAAATACAACAACACAGAACATTACATTACATTACATCATATTATTCCATATACATAAATCAGCTATACTTAGGGTACAAACGTGGGTACAACAAAAGAAGAAAACCCCGACCCAAAAGCACAAAAAGGTGTCCACACCCGGTACAACTCACTCACTAATCTAACCCCGGGAAGTCCAAACGTACGAAGTCACCCGTAGGCTCTACCTCAGCAGAACTGGTACCGGCCTCTGACTCTGGAACCCTCACAGACTGCTCGGGTCCCCCACCTGAAACCACAAGTTGGGACACGTCAACGCGTGACCCAGTAGAAACTCCTAACCCTCTAGTAGAACCCAGTTTTAGAACTGGTCTTCCTAACTAGTCAACTAGCAAAAGGTGTCACATCAATCTCAGGAATATGCAGAAATTAAAGACAGAACGTAAGTGCTAAAAGTGAACAACAGAAGACAGAACTGAAGTAAAATTACTGATTAAATTAATTAAAATTAATAAATGTTCTGATTTGGAACCCGGGTATACCGTAGGATGCCAAGGAAGTGGACTTCACCTAGGGTGGGTAAAAAAGTGGTACCACTCCAGCGACACGAGCACTGGAGGGGCCTCTTGTAACTCTGTACCCGACTGGACAAGGTACCGGAGTGAGACTTATCTCGTTTTTTCTTCGAACAAATGGAGAAAACTATCATTTACTGACATGGTTGACACGAGCACACCGGCGGCCTCTCTAGCCCTCTCAAACTCCCCTTCCGGGGGTGACACATCAGGCAAGATAATCGTACTACTGTCCGCTCCTTAACACCTAAAATTTACCCATGCTTCCCCAAACCCACATCTGGAGTCTCACCCATTTTAGAATGGATTGAGCGCTCCCGATGTCAAACTCTCTGCTCACTCTCAGTTTTCAAATTATTACATCATTGCCTTGACAATGATTCATTAGCGGTTTCAACTATCGCTTTCACTTCATTTTAACAAATATTATCATCATCATTATCATCTTCTCAAGTAAAGCATTACATGGAATATCATCATAAACTCATTGTCATGAACATACTAATAGAGCACAAGAGCATAAACAATTTGAATTTAAACAACATTAACATAACTTAAGTGTCGCATAATTCACCAATCTGTCCAAAACTGCTACAGCTGAAAGAATGTCTCTGTTACCATAACTACAGTCAGAATTAGCTTCTGGTCCCTCTTCAAAGTTGTAGATAATTTTCTGCTGTTTTCTGTAGTGTCCTAGATTGTATTTTTCTGATTTTCTACTATTTTCTACGATTTTTCTAAGTTGCTGTCCAGTGCTATGAAAAATTCCAGCAACTTGTTTTTCCAACTAAACTAGTTTTTAACATTATTTTCTAAGACAATTGTTATGAACATGTTCCTACTTCTATTCCAACCACTTCATAACTTAAAAACAAAGCATGGCCAAGGAAACTTCAATACTTAGAAATTATAATAATAATCATTAATATATAACATACAACATGAGTATATGGCATGCAACTTCTAACTTAATGAAATTAACATATAACAAACTTTCTAAACATAATAACTACAATCTAATACTCATTAACAATTCAACATATTTCTCATTCTCAATTATTATTATTATTATTTTTCTCTTTTTAACATATCAAAACATTATTAATTTTGAGTATAAAAACTTGATGGAGACAACATACTAATTTCAATACAAAAAGTTTAACTTGCCATCAAATTAAAGAACCAACATGGAATGAAATGAAGGTTACTAGAGCATGGTTCCTATCAAAACTTGCAAACAAAATTCATACACAAGATTTAGTATGACATGCTAAATTAAACTAATCTCCTAGTCCTAACACTAAATTCTACCAAGGTATTAAGAATTTCTACCATACTAAGTCCTCCAAATTTTTCTTTGGCCCTTCTTAGTCCTTGAAGAAATGAGCTCCTAACCTCCTTCTTCAACTCCTAGCTTGTCCTCCAAAGATGGATTTTTGAAGAGCTTTGGGTGAAATTTTGGAGTTAGTTGATGAGGAAAATTTTGAATGTAACGAAAAATACCGGTCAAAATACTTGAAGACCCATTTCTCCCCTTGTTTCTTCATTCATCCACCAAAAATACCGGTCGTTACATCGATGCTCTTGGTAAAGGAAGGGGGAGTGCTGGGAATGGTGTTTTTGGTGGATGAATGAAGAAACAAGGGGAGAAATGGGGGGTCTTTTGGGTTCGGCCTGATGTGGGGGAAAGTGAGGAGAGTGAAAATGAATGAAATTTTTTGATTTTTGTGTTTTATTTGGATATTTTTTCACCCAAAAATTCTCATCCACTCAATTTGGTCAAAGATATGCCATGTGTTTCTCCTTTAACTAATAAGATGACACCTATTAACTAATGTGTCATGGTTAAACAATTTTTGAATTTGTATTTTGTGATAAATAGAAATACTTGAAGAAATACTTCATACATCTCAAATACAAGTATTTCCTCCAAATACTCCTATTTTCTAATATCAAATGATGAGTTAAAAATCTTTAAAAATAATTCCTACACCAAATAATTAAAATAAAAATATAAGCATACTCCCAAAAATATACGTACGCATTTACATCAAAATATGTATCAATACGCGTACATGGAAATAGGGATCACTACTATATATATATATATATACTAGTCATTACCCGTGCCCATAGGGCACAGTTTATTTAATGGCTGAGTTTTTCTCCCCCACGAATTTCAAGTTCCCCCAAATTTCAAGTTTTCCAACAAAATTTCAAGTTTCCCCCCAAATTTAAGATTTCCCCCAAAATTTAAGTCCCCCCAAAATTGTCATTACCACCTAGGACAAACTTGCCACGTAGAACAAAGCTTTGTCCTAGTAGGATAAGATTCAAAATCTTCATAGAACTGGAAATAAAATGGCCGGAAGGGGTGAGAATAAAAAGTGTGGGTGTGTGTGTGGGGACGGTCCATAGGCAAAAATACAAAAACCGGGGTTGTATGTGCAAAATTCCCCACCTCCTCTTTTATCCCTCAAAATCTCATCTCTTATATTTTCTCTTATTCAATTTCCCTGTTTTTTATAATAGATATCCAAATTCTCTTATCCAATTTCTCATGTCCAAATTCTCTTATCAATTTCTCTTGATAACATCCGTCTTTTATATAATAGATATCTCTTATCCAATTTCTCTTGTCCAATTTCTCTTATCCAATTTCTCTTGATAACATCTCTCGTTTGTAATATAGATATCTCTTATCCAATTTCTCTTGATAACATCACTCTTATCCAATTTCTATTGTCCAATATCTCTTATTCAATTTCTCTTGATAACATCCCTCTTTTATAATATAGATATCTCTTATCCAATTTATCTGGTCTAATATCTCTAATCCAATTTCTCTTGATAACATCCCTCTTTTATAATATAGATATCTCTTATCCAATTTCTCTTTTCCAATATCTCTTATCCAATTTCTCTTGATAACATCCCTCTTTTATAATAAAGATATCTCTTATCCAATTTCTCTTGATAACATCCCTCTCTTATAATATAGATATCTCTTATCCAATTTCTCTTGTCCAATATCTCTTATCCAATTTCTCTTGATAACTTCCCTCTTTTATAATATAGATATCTCTTATCCAATTTCTCTTTTCCAATATCTCTTATCCAATTTCTCTTGATAACATCCCTCTTTTATAATATAGATATCTCTTATCCAATTTCTCTTTTCCAATATCTCTTATCCAATTTCTCTTGATAACATCCCTCTTTTATAATATAGATATCTCTTATCCAATTTCTCATGTCCAATATCTCTTATCCAATTTCTCTTGATAACATCTCTCTTTTATAATATAGATATCTCTTATCCAATTTCTCTTTTCCAATATCTCTTATCCAATTTCTCTTGATAACATCCATCTTTTATAATATATATATCTCTTATCCAATTTCTCTTTTCCAATATCTCTTATCCAATTTCTCTTGATAACATCCATCTTTTATATTATAGATATCTCTTATCCAATTTCTCTTGTCCAATATCTCTTATCCAATTTCTTTTGATAACATCCCTCTTTTATAATATAGATAGATATAGATATATATATATATATATATATATATATATATATATATATATATATATATATATGACGAATAAAGTTAGTCTATATTAATAATAGCGAATAAGTTTACAAAGAAGCCGCTCAAGTAAAATCAGGTAGGCAATAATTAGAGTGGGGATAGGGCACAAGCGTCGTCACCCACTACTAAAAATTATCTACAACTATTACTTAGCAAGTCAAGTATGTACAGAGTTACAACACATAAGTCCAAGCCTAGACAAAATCTCCAAGGAAACGAAAGAAACTATCCCACATCAAGTAGTCCCCAATTGGAGAAAGGAGCTGGATTTGATGCCACGTCCATATTCAATAGTCGAAGAGAAGCTCTCACATCAAACGCCATCTCCTCAAATAGGACAGTCTTCCCCTTGAATTTGCTTTCGAAAATGCTCTTATTGCGCTCCTTCCATATGTGCCAAACCATAAAGGAAAGGGTTGTTTTAGCCAACACATTCACTGGATCCTTCTTACTCTATGTAGCATGATATAGGTCACAAACTCCTTTTATTGTTATCGGGACAGTACCTGTAAAACACATCTTCAATAGGCACCTAGTGTGTGTGTGTGTGTGTGTGTGTGTGTGTGTGTGTGTGTGTCTAATGCCCACGAGAGGGTGTCCCAGTGGTAATTCATTCCTCTCCAAAGCCAAGGGGTGCGGGGTTCGAGGCCTATGGCCGCCGTGACTTGGTAATTATTGTGGAATTTGTTGTGGAATTATTTACCCTGGGGCTACATCTCCCCTCTCGGACTAACCCTGGGGCCGTTGGGGGCACGGCGGTCACCCCCCAGTTTGCATAGTCTCGACCGGGCTTTCTCCTTACCCTCCTAAAAAAAGCCGAAGGCAGGGGGAGGGGGTTGGGGATTTTTCTGGGTTTGCAAATATATATATATATATATATATATATATATATATATATATATAGGGGCAAATGTGCCTGAGAACGTGCGCAGGTAGAATTACCTGCGCACGCCCCCTCTGTTCGGGTTTTCTAAATATATTTTTTTGAAATTTTTTTTTGCAGTAGCTAGATATACTTGTTATGAAGCTCCCCACAAAATTTCAGGTCAATCCGACACCGTTTGAGCCTCCGTTCATCGATTTCAAAAACGTTGCGCAAAACTGTCCAGAATTTGGACAGTTTTGCGCAACGTTTTTGAAATCGATGAACGGAGGCTCAAACGGTGTTGGATTGACCTGAAATTTTGTGGGGAGCTTCATAACAAGTATATCTAGCTACTGCAAAAAAAAATTCAAAAAAAAATACTTACAAACACCGAACAGAGGGGGCGTGCGCAGGTAATTCTACCTGCGCACGTTCTTAGGTACATTTTTTGCATATATATATATATATATATATATATATATATATATATATATATATATATATATATATATATATATATATATATATATATATATATATATCTAATCTATAAAACAGGGATGTTATCAAGAGAAATTGGATAAGAGTTGTTGGATAAGAGAATATGGATAAGAGAATTTGGATAAGGGATAAGAGAATTTGGGTAATTGGGTAATACATTTTGTTGTTGTATGTTGAATATGAGTTATGAGAAATTGGGAGATGAGAAATTGGGTTTTGATTGGGATTTAATCTTGATGATGAATGAATGGTTGAGATGAGAAAACTTGAATTTTGGGGGGAAATTTGTTTAGAGGGGGAAAACCAAAAATTTGAAAAAGTTAACTTTGTCTCTCCCAAAAAAAATGCTCAGCCTCATCTCATCTTAAAACAAACACAGCCCGTGATCTGAAGGGAACGGCTTCGGCAACGGGCACTCTCTTTTCTCTTTCGCTGAAGGGAACGACGAAGTTGTAGAGAGAAATCGATCTCTCTTTTACTTTTCTCAACTTCATTCTCTCCCTATCTCACTTCAAAATCTCAGTTTTGTTTCCATCCATCTATTTTGAGGTGAGTTCTAGCCTCAAATCAACGGATTCTTGCATCAAATTTGCTTCTTTGATCGAAAAAACAGTTTTTGGTGCTTTAATCGAGGTGGGTAATGCTTACTTCATTGTAATTTTTGTTGGTTTTTGCAGTGTTTTATTGTTTGTAGTTCGAGGATGGACTCTATGATTGTGTGCAAATCTGTAGCTCAGTTTCGGTAAGATCACTGCTGCCATATACTTTAAAATTAGATATTTTTATGTGTTTGTTGTTTTTCTGGTGGATTTCTCTCACATGCAAAGAAAAAAACATGCAATGTTTTTAATGGCATATTTAACCTAACCCAAAAATTCCTAATTCAGTAAATTTGCTTCTTTGACCAATGATTGTGTGGGTTGTTTCTTTGTCAAGTGTCATTAGATGCTTGAGTGGTGAAGTGAGGGTCAGAGGAGGTGATGGCAGCTGAAGGCTGATGGCCATATCCATATCCTTATGGCTACAGTCAGTTCACGAAATGAAGGTGCACACCAAATGTTTGTTGAATTGCCATTAGGCATATCTAAGCATGATCATGTTCTGAAATAAGAGTGGTGTTAGACACATCAGTTTTTGGTGAGGTGAAGTGGCATACATGTCATAATGTTAAAGGAGAGTCACACTGAAACATACTTTGCATATAACATTGCCCTAACACCTTCTTCAAACAGTAGTATGTGGCTCATATCTGTTGTTGTAAAAATTTATTTAAAATGCAGAATGGATTTGGCCATTAAAATCACTACAGAAGTGCTCCTTGCTTCAGCAAGTAAAGAGTCAAAGCAATTATCACATTGCAGATGTATAGTGGAAAATAATATATTATACGAAGAGTAGCTGAGTTCTACCAAGGATACAAGAATTGCAAAACACAGACATAGCTGTAAAATGGAAAAATATCTGAACAAACCTTAGGTAACTTGTCGCCAAGGAGTGTGAATTTGTTGGGTTTTTAAGATACTCCACTACTTCCTAAGGTTCTTACTTTGCATCATCACATCCTTTGACATCTTTGAAAGTTTTCACATTCTACATTTGTTCAATCATGATGTAAGGCATACAACAAAAACACGACAAAAAAAGAAATAGATTCAAATATCTAAATAGACACCTTCCAAAAAGAAATCAAATTATTGATGCACTTACAAGTACAAGTTACAGTCAAATATATGTAATATATGTTGCATATAATTAAATGTGCTCTGCCCATATATATGTAAAACACAAGCGTATGCTCGTTTTTGATTATGTATACAAAATGGAAATATAAATCACTAACATGACCAACATAATCTTATATTGGTCATGGTGTTTTTTATTTTCTTGGAATCTTGATCGGAGAATTGATTATAGTTGTATTTGTGTAATCATAGGAGCATTTTTACAGGAAAGCTATTTGGTTTCCCCAAATGTGAAGGGAAATGGTATAGAATCATGAGTGTAATATGTATGTTGACCTTGATCATGTGCTTCCTGCTTAATAGACCTTGGTATCTATGAAATTTCTTAGTTAATATATGCTACAATCTGATGGTTGTCATTTTCCTCCATAATTTATGAAAAAAATTAATTTACTAATTTGGTTGGTTTGCTGTTTGTGTTCAATCTGTAGGCAATTTTTTCATTGCCGCAACCATTCTCATGCTTGGAGCTCTTCATGCAAGACGCCTCTATGATGATAAGAAGGTCGTTCTCACTGAGTTCTTGCATGATTACTATCGAATTTAATCAATTTGATAATTGTTTTTGAACTGAAACCATATACATGTTCTTTTCTTTGCAAATAATATTTACTGAATTAGGAATTTTTTGGGTCAGATTAAATATGCCATTAAAAACATTGCACAATGTCAATTAATTTAGTTTGTGGCATCAGGATTAATGTGTTCTAAAGTTATTTGCCTGAATTAATAGTTATCACTGTAGGAGAAGAAAATCTAACTGTCGAGGCAATATGTGCATGCTTATGTCCTAAGGAAATCTAAGTCATGAAAATCCATAATCTAAGTCATAAGAAAATCTGCAGGCACCATGTCGCAACAAACTTAGATCCTGAAAGAGCATGTATATGGATGTTGCCATGTTTGTTTGTGGCACCAGATTTGGAAGAGCGTGTATATTGAAAATAACAGAACATACATTGACATATACATGCTTTTAGTTTGTTGCCATATACATGCTCCAGATATATGGAGCATGTATATGGATTTTCTTATACTTGGAAAATAACAGAGCATGTATATGGAGCATATATATGTCAATGTATACAGAACATACATGGAAAATAACAGAGCATGCATATGGATTTTCTTAGTTTGTTGCGTCATATCATTATGGTAATTTTTTAATTTTTAAGTTTACCTATTTGGCGTTGATTGATATTCAATCTGATTTTGATTTGGTTATTGTGTTGCATGTTTTCTGATGATCAAAATACATGAGCATGTCAGGACCGATAAGTCCCGTGTCTAGCATGTGTCAGATTTGTTTGTTGGCGAGTTGAAGGAGATGTTCATTCACTTTGGATCTTTGAGAGTGAGATTCATTTTGCCCCTTTCTTTTTTAAAGTTATTTTTTAATATTAAGTGATATCACATTATACTTTTATCTCTTGATAATTAGATTGTCAGTTTATAGTAAATTATAGGTGATTTCATATATGCAAATCGATGATTATATGGAGTTCAATTACTTATGCATATAAGTCTATTAGTCGGGTCATTCTGATAGTATTCTTCCAGAAATATACTCATAGTATTTGTATGGAATTGAGTGTGTGTTGATTTAACTTTATTGTTCTAATTATTTTATTAAGATGTACAAAAGTAATAGTGTATTTACATGCAATACGACTTTTAATGCCAAGTATTTATATATTTATAGTTTTGGCAGAGGGAAATCTTAGGGGATAGTTCGGTTGAAATTTTAGGAAGCGAAGATTTTGAATGTGTTAAAATTTTTGGGGCAGAAGATTTTGAGTGGGCTTGCACATTTGTTGGTGAAGATTTTGAATGGTTTTGAAATTTTTGGATGGTAAGATTTTGAATATGACTGCAAATTTTGGGAGAGTGAAATTTTGAATGAGGCTGAAATTTTTAGGGGGAAATTTTTTGAATGTGGTTTACATTTTGGAGTGAAAGATTTTAAATGTTTTGCTTCTTAAGGGCATGTGTTATGACAGAGTCTTACATTTTGGAGTGAAAGATTTTAAATGTTTTAACTATATATGACTGCAAATTTTGGGAGAGTGAGATTTTAAAGTCTGCCATATTGAGAAGATTTTAAATGTTATGACAGAATCTTTCATATTTTGGGAATGTTTCATACTGTGTCATAACATTTAACTATATATGCCAAGTATGAAAGATTTTAAATCTTCTCAATATGAATGTTTTAAATCTTCTCAATTTGAATGTTTCATATTGAATGTTTTAAATCTTCTCAATATGAATGTTTTAAATCTTTCATACTTGGCATTTTGAATGTTTTGAATCTTTCATATTGAATGTTTTAAATCTTTCATACTTGCCATTCTCAATATGAATGTTTTAAATCTTTCATACTTGTCATATATAGTAATTTTCATATTTGAATATCTGCAAATTACTTACCATTACTTGCCATTCTCAATATGAATGTTTTAAATCTTTCATATTTAACTATATATATCTGCAAATTACTTATGCATATAAGTCTATGAATGTTTTAAATCTTCTCAATATGAAAGATTTAAGCCATTTTGAATATGACTGCAAATTTTGGGAGAGTATGAATGGCATATATAGTAATTTTCATACTTAGTTAACTATATATGCCATTTTGAATATGACTGCAAATTTTGGGAGATTATGAATGGCATATATAGTAATTTTCATAACATTTAAAATCTTCTCAATATGAACGATTTTGTCATAACATTTAACTATATATGCCAAGTATGAAAAATTTTAAATGTTTTAACTAAAGATTTTAAAGATTTTAAATCTTCTCAATATGAAACATTCAAAATGGCATATATATTAAAAAATTTCATATTCAAATTTTTCATATTCAAGATTTATGCCATTTTGAATATAGTATTTAAATCTTATGCTAACTAAAGATTTATATTATTTGAATATAAATCTTTCATATTCAAATTTTCATATTCATATTGAGAATGTCATAATATTATAGTATGAAAATGTTTCATACTATATATGCCATAAATTCTCAATATATGCCATAAATCTTAAATAATATACCATTTTGGCAGGTATATTCAAGAATTATACTATATTCAAGATTTATATTATGAAAATTTGAATATACTATAATATAAATCTTTAGTTAACTAAAGATTTTCATATAATATACCATTCAAGATTTATGCCATTATAGTATTTAAATCTTGAATATGACATTTAAAAATGTCATATTCAAAATTTTCATATTCAAGATTTTAAATGTTTTAACTATATATGCCATTTTGAATATGACTGCAAATTTTGGGAGAGTATCAATGGCATATATAGTATGAAACATTCATACTTGCCATTCTCAATATGAATGTTTTAAATCTTTCATATTTAACTATATATATCTGCAAATTACTTATGCATATAAGTCTATGAATGTTTTAAATCTTCTCAATATGAAAGATTTAAGCCATTTTGAATATGACTGCAAATTTTGGGAGAGTATGAATGGCATATATAGTAATTTTCATACTTAGTTAACTATATATGCCGTTTTGAATATGACTGCAAATTTTGGGAGATTATGAATGGCATATATAGTAATTTTCATAACATTTAAAATCTTCTCAATATGAACGATTTTGTCATAACATTTAACTATATATGCCAAGTAAACTATATATGCCAAGTATGAAAGATTTTAAATGTTTTAACTATATATGCCATTTTGAATATGACTGCAAATTTTGGGAGAGTGAGATTTTGAATGAGGCTGAAATTTTTAGGGGGAAATGTTTTTATTGTGGTTTTACTTTTTGGAGTGAAAGATTTTAAATGGTTTGCTTCTTAAGGGCAAGTGTTATGACAGAATCTTACATTTTGGAGTGAAAGATTTTGAGTGGGCTTGCACATTTGTACCAATGAAGCATGACCCTTCAAGTCCTCAATGTCAAAGTTCCAGCTGATGATTCCTTTTTTATATTCATTCTACATCAAATGAAAATGATTTACTCTGAAACACATGTAACCTGACCTATAATAAGGAAACTACGATTTGATAAGAGATGTTGACAAGAATTAAACACCAAGCTTACAAAATAAAAGTAGAATCTGATTCAAATGGAGAGGTCTCTCATTGCAGGAAGTTTATTTTAAGAAACGAAGAAAAAATGGGACATTGATATCTTTTTAAGCCACTTATGGAAACTGAATTTAAAATAATCAAGGTGCTTTGATAAGAATGGCAAGTGGTATTTTCTCAGCAACCCCATGATAGAGCACAACTAATTACTGAAATTATCTGATTAGGTCCTTACACCAAAAACATTCATGATGCTCGCAATTTTGTTTTTCTGTCAAGAAATATTTCAATTTCATGTTGATAATTAGTGCAGGCAGAAGTTACGCAGGGGAGAAGTTGTTTTTTTGGAGATAAACATCCCTTGAATCACTTAGAGAACAAAACACCAGATTCTAGCGATCTGTTTCAAACATTTTCCTCTTTATTTTTTTCATATCAGTGAGTTACAACTTTTCTTTGCTGCATAATTGATTCAATACAAATAGTTTTAATTTTGGTAGGAAAACCAAAGTCATGCAACTTGAATAAAATGAATAATTGTTGTGTTATTATGTAAAAATTCCTTGATTGCTGATTGACCCATTTTGTAAAAACCTATATAAAGTCTAAAATCTGCAGATTGCTCATCGTATAATTTGCAAGGATTTGGAACCAACCAGTGAGTGCATGAGGTTTCAATTACAAGCTCCAGTTTCATTCTTTTGAAGAATCAATCAAACTGAGCCTGAGATTTGGCCATTTGCATGTTTTTAATTAGAATTGATTATTCATGGGCAAATTATTTGATTGCTTCATGATGAAATGTGTTGTTAAGGGGTTATAGCTATATTCTATCTATTTATTTTATGTTCAGGTGGTTTACAAAGATTACCCAAGGCCAGAACCTGAGATTGCCGTTAGTTTTTAGAAGGCGAACCAATTCTATTTTCCCCAAGGCCACCATGCTTTGGTTTTCAGTTGCTTTTTCTTTATAAAGGCTGATGAAGTGCTCCTTTGCTTTGCAGATATATGAAGACAGAGAATATCATCACCTCTCAAGAGTCAATGCCTTGAAGCTGCCATTGTGCATGTATTGTGAATTGTATTTTTTGATGTCGGGACGTTAGAACCTATTAAGGATAGGAATGCAAGCTGTATTGTTTTTCATGCCCAAGTTTTGATTCAAATGTATAATGTTTTGAACATTACATCAATGCCCTAGAGGCAATATGGTTGAAAGTATATTAGTGGCATATGGGTTGATGAAATATTTATATGTGATGGTTTTATTTTTATTTGCTAATTATCATAGTTAAAATGTGAGAACATGTTTTAAAATTTGGATGTATATTTGCAGACAATGACATGTTTTTTCACATCTGTTCATTTTCTAATATAATGAGATTGAGATAGGGTCAAAGATGTGCATGTTAACTCCCTCCTCTATACATCCTTTTGAAACATCGAGGTGTTGGGGGTTCTTTTAGCTGGTGAATCAGGGAAAACTGCTTGGTGTTCTGGATGCTATGTTGCAAGGTGCCAAAAGGTTTCATAAGTAGGATAAGGATGTCAAGTCGTGTGGAAGTATGAGAGCAACTTCGACGTTTTTGCATCTCTTGATGCAAATTGGAGGGCTACGTTGTCATGTTCCTTCGATGACTTGCTGGACCCTGAAGAACTGTCATCCATCTTGAGGTAGGTTAAGAGAATCTACAATAGAATGTTGGCCGTTTTGTACTAGAATATGACATCCTGACATAAAGTCTGACATATAGTCTGTCATATATCAGGATATGCCATATATCAGGAACTGCCAAATATATATATGCCATATATATTTAAATATATATGGCATATCTTGCTTTGACTTTAAAGTCTGTCATATTGAGAACTGCCAAAATTTCGAAATTAACAGAAGCTAAAGGATATAGTATAGCAGGTTAACAAACAATTGAGTATATAGTTATCCTGATATAAAGTCTATATAAAGTCTACCATATATACTGCCATATTTCGAAAATTTAAAGCTAAACATCCTGGTAGAAGGTCTGCCATATATAGTTAACTATATACATATGGCAGTTCTATACTAGGATATGCCATTGTGATATAAAGTCTGATATTAACTCTGCCATATATCAGGATATGCCATATACCATGAACTGCCAATTATATATACGCCATATATAGTTAAATATATATGGCATATCTTGCTTTGATCTACAAAAATTTCGAAATTAACAGAAGCTAAAGGTTATGGTATATTTGGTTAATAAACAATTAAGTATATAGTTATCCTGATATAAAGTTTGCCATATATATTGCCATATTTCGAAAATTTAAAGCTAAACATCATGATATAAAGTCTGCCATATATAGTTAACTATATACATATGTCAGTTCTATATTATGATATGCCATTATGATATAAAGTCTGATATAAAGTCTGCCATATATCAGGAACTGTCAAATATATATATATATATACCATATAAAGTTAAATATATATGGCATATCCTGCTTTGACTTTAAAGTCTGCTATATTGAGAACTGCCAAAATTTCGAAATTAACAGAAGCCAAATTAACACATAGTCCTGATATAGCTTAAGTGCTTCTTTTGGTAGGATATATCATAGGGTTACCTAAACTTATACCAAGTTCTATACTACCTACTTTGACTTTAGGATATGGTTTCACATTGAGAACACATTAAGAACTTTCTTTACAGTACCCAAAAAATCAGCAAGGGTCATTGAGTTGCTAATAGTGAAACTTTTTTTATGGTTAAAGGTGAGTCCTGATATATGGCAGTATATTTTTGGTTTTGTGTTATATATGGCAGTACACTTTTGGTGTTACCTTCACTTTTGTTGTTATATATGGCAATCCTGAGATATATGGCAGACCTGATATAATTTTAATCCATAACTTTTGATTGCTAATAGTAATTTTAGTAACTATAACTTTTTCAGGCCGTTTCTATGCTAATAGAAATGCTAATAGGAGAATTACTAAAATTGCTAATAGTAATGTTGATTGCTAATATTAATTACTATGCCATTTATATCAGGCTAAAAACCAGGTGTAGTTACTTTAACAGTCCTCAACTTTTGCAGTCATGATATATGGCTATCTTGGTATATATGGTGGTCCTGATATATATGGTAGTCCAGATAAATTTTTTAGTTATTGTAGCCTGATATAAAATTATCAGGTAACACCAAAAAATATTTGGCAGTCATGATATAAAGTTTTTAAAGATAACTATATATGGCAGTCCTTAATGATAACTATATATGACAGTCCTTAAATATATGTGGCAATCTTTAAATAGATATTTAAGGACTGAATAAAATTATATATGACAGTCCCGATATAAAGTCTGAAATGGTGTTGGCTTCTGCTATAAGAAAATGATAAATCTTATTTAATGACAAATCTTATATCTATAAGAAAAGGATTAAAATTTTAATGTCACTTAGTATATGCTTCTGCTCTTTTTTCTTTCTGTTTGGATTTGTTTGTGTTGTGATCAATTTGAGATGTGAAATATTGTTAAAGGGTTTATAAAAGTAACTTTTGAAGGATTGCTATTGAGGTCTAGATTCATTGAACAGATTAATATTGCATACTCATATATCATAGAAATTATTTATTGTGATTTAGTTTTCTGTCAATGTTTTTTTTGAATCCTTCTGTTTTGATGTCAAAAATTGACTGGACAGTAACTTGCATACCTTACTTCACTGGACAGTATCTCAAGGACATTTACAAATACGAGGACATTAACAAATACGTGCATACAACAGTCCTTTAGCGCTGCCTTTTTTACACCAATTAATAAAAACAAATGGCCCAATTGTATATGTTAAATCAATATTTGTAACTTTCTTGAGTGTTCCCTCAGCTCTTCAGCACAATCCAGGTCTCCGGCATTACCTCTCCAAGATCATCCATGTCACCATTCATCACTGCTTCCCTTCAATATATTTACATGGAGAAGTTTTCCACTGTGAAAAAAATTAACCTGACAAAAAAGATCAATGTATCAGTTATCATGTATACCTGCCAATGTATCACATAACCTTACTAAATGTTTAAACATCAAAGCAATATAACAATGAAAAGCAATAAAACATTTAATTCCACTTAGATAGCAAAGCAATATAACATTTTACTGCCACTTAGATAACAAAACAATAAAACATCATATGCAACTTCTTTTGCATATATAATTTTGAAGAACAAAGTGTGGATGATACATGCTTTAGAAACTTCCAAACACGAGCAACCCGCAACGACATCAGCAAAAATTGTTTGTATATAACATCAGTAAAAGAAATATAATATCCTATACAATCATTCAACGTCTGGCTATTAATCATATAATTTATGATTTGAATTGGCCGAAAAAATATTTTTGCAATAAATTTAACTATCTAAAATTTTATAATGATATATATATACATACACAAATATACGGTATTGTTCCAATGAGATAAGTCTGATTATTACTGTTCGTTTAAAATTATTGGATCCAAGTTTTTGATGTGGGAATATTTTAAATGAACAGTGCTCTTAGTGCACATGTTAAATTATGAGGAAACTAAATTGTGGAAAGCACTAAAATTTTTTGGAGAACTAAATTATCAGGGGAAAGTAAATTTAGGTAGAATTTTATGGAAACTAAATAAGTATTATTATGCTTTAATTTTGGTGGAACTAACATTTTAAGGGGAATAGCTTATATGAACCGTGCCCTATGGGCACGGGTATATACTAGTATATATATATATAACCTATAACTAAATAGCATATCACCTATAACGAGACATATCATATATATATCACACACATATCAAATATTGTTGTGAGTTGAGGAAGGCTTTTGGCCTCCCTCCCCTCATCATCTCACCATTACTCCCCACTAAGTTAGTGGGGAGTCCCTTGGACTCCTAAATATTATTCTTAATGAATATATAGTGAGCCATGGCTTATGCCATGGCTACTCTGATTTAGAGATTAGTTTACACTTCTTCTAATCTTGTCTAAATTCCTTCAACACGTTATCAGCACGTGTCTTCTACAAATTTTGAGCCACTAAAATTATTCCAAATCCCCTCTAAATGAAACTCCTACGCGAAGGAATCTAATTGTTGTTGCGGCGATCCGTTGCGGTTTTTCGTTGTGGCGTTTTCTAGGAGTTCGGGAGCGGGATTTCTATCTACGGATTTATCTTATTACGATCGTCCCTAGATCTTTGATCTAGAGGTAACTTTTTCGATCCTGTAGATACTAACATAATATTGTTAGCTATGATTTTACATAGCTTTTCTTGAGGCTTGTATAAATTTTCAACCTCTTGATAAACATAAAAAAAACCTCAAAACCCCACTTTGTCATTCCGCTCGCCGCCGCGGCCTCTGCCTGCGCACCGTAGCGTAGCGTATTCACGGAGGGAGTTCCGTGTTCCGTGGGCCTCTATCGGAACAACATTAAAATTTATAAATAAAGATACAACTCTGGTGGAAGATTATTATTTTGGTTATCCTCTCGTGACCTAAATTTCAATTTATAAATTTATATATACTGCAATATATATTAAAATTTATTGTGGGCCTCTGTTGCCGCCCGCCCACGAATTTGCACAGGGTGCCCCGTGACAGAGCGGGGATTGGATGCCCCCCTCTGATTTGAGGGAATCCTGGAGGAAATTATTTTGTTGAACCTGTTTGCTTTTGTTATTACTCTTCTTTCTCCAAATGGTCATTTAATCTTAATGTTTTGCTCGACCTCAATTATTGGGCTGGCTTTCTTTTAACAATTTCCATGTTATTGTCATGGTTATGTATTTTCAATCTTGTGAAGTATCTCTTAAATCATTAGCTGGAATCAGATAATACGAAATTGCTAATTGACTGAACAAGAACTGAACTTAAAATTTTTGATTTTCTTGGCCCTTATTGATGGCAGAAAGCTGGATTTGTTATGATTTATAGAAGTCAAGATTTGCTTGTTTACAGCCAAAATTTAAAATATTTGGGCCATGTTTATTTGGGCCAGAAGCCCAGATAATTAAAATTGCAAATTAAAATGATGTTTATTTTGCTAACGGGCCTGCAACCCACTAAATGTTTCTTGCAAAATCCATGAAAAATCGGGGGAAAACGGGGTGATGCTATTTATTTTAATTACCTCCTTTTGGGGGGTTTTAGCTTTCATCAGCCCAAAAATTTGTTTACGGGCTATATTCTATTTGATAAATCAGACTATCTGTAATTTTTATGGGCCTGCGGCCCTATTCAGATCATTTATTATTTTGGATTTCCAAATTGGGCCAGAAGCCCAGTTAATCCAATTGCAAAGTTAACAAGTTAATTAAAATTTTGCTATTGGGCCTGAAGCCCAAATATTAATTTGGCTTATTGGGCTTGAAGCCAAGTTAATAAAATTGCTTCTTATTAATGTTTTACTTATGGGCCTGCAGCCCCAATCAAAATATTAATTTATTTTAATTCCTTGTTATGGGCATGTCGCCCAGTCCATCAAATTATAACACTCTTGCATTATTATTTATTTATGAAATATTAGGATTTTTCAAAATATAATTATCTTAAGGATCCTACGACCGCTCTGCCGTTAGTCAACTAACCTAACTGTGTATGACGCCTCCCCGTGGTCCGAGAGATTATTATATTTTATAGTCTCTTTTTCCATATTATATATGCATGTGTTATATAAACTGCGTGGTTGCTTTTTTTGTACCTGTAGCATATTATAAACTGTGTTGTTGTTTATATAAGCTAAAATGTGATTTTTGGGATCGGCCAGTTTGATACCTTTTAAATTCCTTGCAATTTTATTTTCTTTTTGAGAGAATTTGTAAGTGAGGATTAAATGTATTAATGCCAAAGACCGGTGTACCGACAAATGAAGACGGAAGCAAAAATTGGAAAATATAGGGACCCATTCTGGGTTTCCAAATTGTATTTTTCTTTTTGTTTACGGACTGTATATTCGGACTTTGGACTTTGTTTTTATTTGGGTATCTGGCCAATCCCCACATTTTACTTATTTTAATTTTTAATGTGTGAATTTCAATTTTAATTAATTCATGCTTATTTTAAATTGCGTAGATAAATGGCAAAATTGGCAAGCGTCGATTTCGAAGTCCTTGACTCTGCAGGGAATAATTACCTGAGTTGGTGAGTGGACCTGAAGTTCCACTTGCGTTCTATGGCCCTCCTTGGCTCCATTTTGACTCCTTCATCGGCCCCAGCATCGGCCGATGCTTCTGCTACATCTAGCAGTAGCACTCCTACCACTGTCTCCGATGTAGATAAGGCAAAAGCCATAATCTACATTAGAAAACATATAGATCGGACCTTAAAGGCCGAATACTTAACGGTAGAGGACCCAAAGGAACTTTGGACATCGCTGGAGGCACGGTATTAACATCAAATTGATGTTATATTCCCGTGTGCCAGTTATGAGTGGGAAAATCTCAGACTTCAGGACTATAAGTTCGTCGCTGAGTATAATTCTGCACTTCATAATATCACCTCACGCCTGAAGTTATGCGGTGAAGAAGTGACAGAACAACGCATGTTGGAAAAGACATTTACCTCGTTTCACGAGAAAGATTCAATCCTCATGCAGCAGTATCGTGAATGCAACTTCACGAAATTCTCTGATCTGATCTCATGCCTACTTAGGGCAGAGCAGAATCGAGATTTACTGCTAGCCACTCATAATTTACGTCCAGCTGGCACTTCACCTATCCATGAAGCCCACCATGTTTCTCCCTAGAAGTGGAAAAACAAGAAGAAGGCTAATAATAACAAAGGGAAAGCTATGATGAAGAATGGATGAGGAGCATCACCCCCGTCCAACAACAACAATATCGGAAAGAGTTACTTCGTATGGAAGCAAAAGAACACTGACCAAGTGTCACTTCTTAAGAAGAACTGGGAGGATAAACGCAATAGATGCGGCATGACTGTCCATTGGTCCAGAATCTGCCGCACTCCTCGCCACCTCCAAAAACTATATCAGGTGAGCCAGAAGTCTCTGCCTGAAACAAACTTGGCGGTTGTTCAGCCACCAATGATGTTCACTGCAAAAGACTTCGAGAACGACGACCTGCTCGATTAAGCTTCATCTTTTATCTATGCATTTAAAATTCAATGTTGCTTCATCTTTAATTTTCTTAATTACGAACTTTTATTTTGAATGTCTTTTTCATTGACTTAAATAAAATTTCGTTTTACTTATAGATGAAGTATGAAATATCGTGGACAGTGCCTCGTTGCACTGGTGTAGCATTGATATTGCTCCCACATACAACGAGACTATAAGATGCAAATTCTCCTCTTAAACATATAGGAAATCTCCAATTTTCAAGGATATTTCTTTTAAAGAAAATAACTTGAAAATTGTGGATAATATATATTGAATATCAATATGTAACTCGTCAAGAGAATGGCCAGAAGACCATCTACTTACGATTTCATTGGACCCCCGTCGGGCCCCTATAATTACAGATATTCATCCTATAGAAAGCCAACTTGACTGAGCACCAGAAGTGCCTTTCATTACCATAGTTTTTAACTCTGGCAAAATGGACTTGGTCATCCTGGATCAGCGATGATGGACGCATCATCAAATGAATCCATTGGAGAACCTGAAGATTCTTCAAAAGATTGAGTTTCCTTGTCCCGCTTTGTCGTAAGGGCATACTTTTAGAGAGACCTTCCCTCCTGAAAGTTGGATGAGAGTCTCCTGGCTTCATTGAGAGAATACATGGTGACCATTGCGGGCCTATTCACCCCGCAAGTGACCCATTTTCGGTACTTCATTGTACTGACTGATGCATCTACTAAATGGTCTTATGTGTGCCTTTATATTCACTCGCAACATAGCTTTCTCAAAGCTTATAATGTGGGCGAATTCACTACACTTATCTTTGAAGACTTCTGCCAAGCAACTGGCATTGAAATTGAACATCATGTAGCATGTTCATACTCAGAATGGGTTATCAGTGTCTCTGGTAAAGAGACTCCAATGGATTTCACGTCCATTGTAAAATCCCAGTTGCATGTTGATGTTTATGGACCAATACACTGCATTCCATATCGCTTATCACGATACGGCCCGCTCGTTGCCATATCTTTTTTCTGATGCTGCTTGCTTATGGTTTACCATCAAGTCTTGATAAATGTGAATTTGATGAGCAAAATCTCATTAAAATAGGCATGCAGTCTAAAGAAGCCGGAAGCTTCTGAGACCATTTCATGAGACACAAAAGTCCTAATCTCGTTATGATCTGCATACTTTTTCTGTGTGAAGTTGAGATCCAGAAGATCCTTCACATTGAGACTAAAGTACATCAATTGCTGGATAAAATTGCGGACAACCAGAAGATTGTTCGTTCACACATCACTGCTGCCAACACGCCAGCTAGGATTGACATTCCCAAAGATGGATGCAATCCACTGGCAGCAGAATTGGCTGTACCTCAATTGAAAAGAGGACGCCTGCCAGGTTCAAAATATAAAATTTCTCAAAATAGGAAGATTTCTGGATATATCAAAATGATCAAACCACAGGATGCTGAGCTCAGACGAGCAACCTCTCCCCTCCTAATTTCCCCTGCAGAGGAAACAACAGGAGAAACATCATTATATTACGTACGTACTGGAGCAGTCGTCGACGACGGTTTTGTTTTCGCTATTGCCGTTCACGTCGCTGAATACGACGATGAAGTCTACCCACTTTTCTATAGCGTAAACGCATAGATTGGCCAAAGCGGGACGAGGCAATAAGAGTAGAGCTGGACTCACTCTTGAAAAGCAAAGTCTTTGGACCAGTAGTCCATACACCTGAATGTGTAAAAACCTGTGGAATATAATTCGGATTTCATAAATAAATTAAAATGAAGGAAATGTGATCATTTTCCTACTAAGCCTAAACTTCTCTGAAAAAGCCAATACATGCAGCTCATGGACGTTGTGACTGCATATATATACGGCAATATAGATATAGAGATCTATATAAAACTTCCAGAAGGGTATACTCTACCCCCAGAGATGAAAGAGAGACATAGAAACGTCTTCTCCATAAAGGCTACAAAGATCATTAGTTGATCTTAAGCAATATTCTGCCAGTGTATCTTTTTCGAAAGATCGTTGACAGGATTTGTGATATTCGCCGTACATGTGGTCGACTGAAAGCTGATAGGATCTCCTGCAGAGACCATTGAGATATCAGATAGCTTTAAGCACACTTTGGAAATGAAAAACCTAGGTATAACAAGGTATTGTCTCGGCTTATATATTTAACACCTTCGTGGTGGAACCCTTAATATCCTTCATACACCTGGTGTTTATGAAGAATGATGTCCATTTGCAACATATTAAAAATAGATGCCTATTTATGACACATTCCAGTCGCTGGAAGAGGGGGAGGACATCCTAGGTCCCGAAGAGCCTAGCTTTAGTGTACTTGTCACACTTCTTTATCTGGCCAACTGCACGTGTCTTTGATAGAACACCTGCAGTAAAGTTCTTAACCAGATATAGTGTTGCCCTGGAGAGCACCACTAGACCAAGGATAAACTGCTTCTGCGTAACTTACAAGGGTCAAGGAATATAGATCACATATGCAGGTTTAAAGATCATCGCGATGACTAAAATACAAAAGGCCGTCCATCTCCTGCATATCTACACATCATCCTCCAATGTCTACATCTTCTGAGAAGCTCATCATCCAAGAAGCAAGTATTGAAAACGCTCAGCCAGGTCCAGCAGTACCTTGCAGGCACACTAAAGACTGATTTAAAGAATACTTTAGTGGATTCATCTACCAACTTCGAAGAGCATTCCACTCCACAGCGCCACTACTTTCTAATAGCGGTTAGATGAGTGAAACTTGTATAGATGAGTGATGACTGTATTTGCTTTCAGAACATGATGGATGTATAGACAAATAGGAGATGATTGTATAGATACATAGGAAATCTGCAAGCCTGAAGCTTGTACAGATCAGGGGGAGTCCCTCGATAGTTGTACTCTTTTCCCTTAAGCTGCTGGTTTTTCCCACTGGGTTTTCCACAGCTAAGGTTTTAACGAGGCAACCACAGTGGCTTTGGATCCAGAAGTATCCACCCCATTAGCATACTAAATCCTGAAGTATTCATATGCTTAATCCAAGGTAATGGAGAGATGAGGGGGAGTGTTGTGAGTTGAGGGAGGCTTTTGGCCTCCCTCCCCTCATCATCTCACCATTACTCCCCACTAAGTTAGTGGGGAGTCCCTTGGACTCCTAAATATTATTCTTAATGAATATATAGTGAGCCATGGCTTATGCCATGGCTACTCTGATTTAGAGATTAGTTTACACTTCTTCTAATCTTGTCTAAATTCCTTCAACAGAAGGGGCATTGTTCACCCCTTCATTTGAAATTCCCACCCTAAATTACGACTTTGCCCCACTATTTAATTAACAATAATTAGTTAAACATTTAATATCTTTCATTTCACATGACCAAATTTAATAATTTTAATACCATTGGAAAGATCGTCATAATACCTATAATATGAGACCAATATTGAATATTTTTCAAGTATTCATTTGTTTTGTTGATGAAGAGATCATCTGTATAAACATTAATATTATTTTTACGGACACATTTTAATATTTAATATTTTTCATTAAAATTATTATAGTTATAAAATAACAATAAGTTTACAATATTTATAAATTTCTTTAATAAATAAAAAATTTATTATATTAACTCATTTTCAAAAGTAATAATTTATCATTATGTAAAGATAACTAAATATGATAAAATAAGATTTGAAGGGGGATGGTTGCAGTTGCTCATTCTTCAAAATAGGATCTTTGAGGAATATTCCATTTTGAAGGGGAGGGTTGGAGATGCTCTAATACAATTCCAAGTTGTAAACTTTAGGAAATTAGGGTTAGGGGTTCGTCTCCTCCTCGATCGTTTTGAACCCTAGGGTTAGGGTTTGAGAGAGCGTGAAAAGAAGGGATGGAGGGAGGGATGTGGAGGGATGTAGGGAGTGAACTGGGCAGACTTCTGCCCAGAAAACTGGGTAGAAGTCTGCCCAGAACTGGGCACACTTTCTGACCATTTTTTTCGGTATACTCTGCCCATAAACTAGGCAAAATTGTGCCCAGTTTTCTGGGCAGACTGCCCAGATTACTGGGCAGAATTCTGCCAAGTTAACGTCCCCTAAGTTTGTGAGCATGCAAGTGTGCAATATGATTGGTGATACCCGATTTAAATATTTATACCGCAAGCGCACGGTGTTGTAGTGTGGCTTGGGGGTCGAACACAGGGAGGCGTGGTTGTGCTTGTGTCAGAGAGGAACCGGTTCACCCTATGGGTGAGCTAGCCCGAATCGATCATTGGTTTGTCACAAATTGTAGTACGAGGTTAAACAATAATAAAGGAAACCTAGGACTTCGGTTTCCACCTTATCATGTGTTCTCACTATTACGACCGACGGATAGGAATACGATCGGAATTAGGGTTTAGTGGTGAGACGTTGCTTCTAAGAGTGATACCATCGTCCCATGGGCCCGATATTCCGGTCGGTGCCCAGGATGATACGTCGGACTACCCGGGTTCGGTCCGTGGGCATTCCCATGTCCATTAACACCGACCGACTTCGGGAGCACTAAGCTCGCAACGATAACTCCCAACATCTTATCCTGCCGTTCCCACATGCTAGGATTCGATGCCTACGCTAAAGGGCGTGAGCTATGGCTAGGGAGTCAACTGCCAAGTTTATTCCCCCTTGTCCCAACGGTCAAATGCGGTCTTTTTCCCGCCGATGACAATAAAACACCCCGTGTAACCAATAAATTCCTATTCCCTATCGATTTCCTAGTCCTATGATGCATTAGGGAGAACACACAAAGGGGTTTCCACCAAAATCCCATATTTGGGAACTACTCACACATTATAGCTAAAAAGCAATCTAAATGAAAATCGACCATAAAAATCATGATCAGGAAATTGAAACATGGTAGTAGCAATGCTATTAAGACTATATTAAAGTTTAACAAAGATCAGAAAACTTACATATAACAATAAAATTCCAGCTGTCACAAATAGAGAAAAAACTGGAAAAAAAAAATACAAGCTCCCGTTTTCTGAAAACCTAGGCAGATATATATAGAAATCGGCATCACCCGATCGGTTGAATAATCAACCGATCGGGTGAGCTGCTACGGCGCTTCAGCATCGGTCTTCAGAAACTTCAACCGGACGCTTGGAACGATCGGGTGAAGCAAGCAGGTCGTCATTTGGATCTTGTGGTCATCAGGTGAACCGATCGGTTGAGTAATCAATGATCGGTTGGAATTATCGCCCAAAAGAACAGAGACTTCTGTCGACTTGGCACGGTCAGCGAGCCATCGGGTGAGCTCTCCGGGTTGTCGTTCGAAAAATTCGCTACAGATGAACCGATCGGGTGAATGTCACCCGATCGGTTGGAATTCAGCTCCAAATTCCTGAGAACTTTGTTGGGATGTACCGGTCGGTGAACCGGTCCGTTGATGCTGCACTTCACTTCAGCATGCGTTCGGGTCGGACACGCGTGCATCACCCGATCGGTTGGCTATGTCCAACCGATGGGGTGGGGGCTGAAAGATTGCAAGCTTTTTCGTTTGACCCCCTGGATCACGCATGACTCCTCCCGTTGCTCCGGGGACTCATGATATCTTTGTTATATATCCCCTATGCAGGCAATCTCCTACAAACACACAAAAACACGGAGAAGTGAAAGAAAACTAGAAAACACGAGAAAAAGGATACGGGACGACGGAAAATAACGGAAAAACACAAAGAAGACGTGCGTGAATATATAAAATATACACAAACGTCAAAATCCCCAAAGCTGAACCCTTCCTCGTCCTCAAGGAAGATGAGTGAGAGTAGGAGCTCGGAGGGAGAAAATATAAAGAAAGCGAGAAAAAGAGAAATCGAAATCCTAAATCGCCCGTCAGGGCCAACAAAATCAAAAACGTCACACCAAGCAAGCAAGCGACAATTCACAACACTAAACCGAAGAATACGAGTCCAGACAAGTGCCGTGGGCCTACGCGGTGAAGCGCGAGTGAGTGTGGTCGTGCTCTAGTAGACGGTGTCACTATCTACATTGTGCAATAAGCTCCATATACACAAATCCAAGGAAAGACCGAAATATCAATTCGATTTGAAATAAGCAGCGAATATATAGCTCAAGCATGCCTGAGAAGAAAGTAAGAATCGAAGCGTATCATGTGTCAGGGACTCCACAGTTAGGGACTAGGAAATCACCATACTATCGCCTAGATAATAGCTAGAAAGTCCATATTTCAAGTATTTTCGAAAACGATGGGGGTTGAGTTGATGTGGAGTAGAACACTCGGTGCAAACTCTCGCCTTCCCTTTATTCTCGGTAGGTAGGAAGATATTCACAATGGAAATTTTTTTTGGCTTTTGGATATATGTATTTTTTTGGGTTTTTTTGGCTATACACATATATATTTTTTTCTTTCTTTTCTCTTCTCTTTTCTTTTTGGGTTTTTCTTTTCTCTCTTCTTTTTTTTTGAATTTTTGGGCTTTGGGGTATATACACGTGTGTACTCTCCCAAGTGGGAGAACGGTACACGACGAGGGGATTTGCACCAAATAAAATAAAACAGAAATCGGATTCTAAACACTTGGGCAAAGGAGATTTTTTTGCTAATTAGCGCATAGGCTAAATGGGTTATCCTAATCCTAATTGTGCTATCCCGACACATGCAAAATGAAGCATACGATATATGTATATTCATGCATATAGAAGCAGATAGGAGAAGCAAATACCGCATATTCAAATCGAAGCATGATAATCTAGGGGTCATTCCTAGGACAGGTATATAAAACAAAATCACAAAGTAGAAGCACACTATACAGCTAGGCACGACACACGACACACGTAAAAGCAAAGTGGACCCACGATGCATGAAATGCAAGAGGACTCGGCTTCCTAGGGTTAGTGAATGTGATTATCAAAGCCATGCTAGGTGTGTGTTTGATTTTGTGGCAATTCATCATATGGGGTCATCTCTAGGAGAAAAAGATAAAAAGAAGAAAAGGAAAAGGAAAAAGCGATGAAAACGACTCCAAAAACGAAGAAAAAGACACAAATGACGCACGAAGTGCGACTCCCCCAAGCTGAAACTTGCATTGCCCTCAATGCAATAGAAGTAAATACGGGAGGGCAATGAAAATGGGGGGAATACGCACCGACTCAAAAAGAAATGAAAAAAACAATAAAAACACACATACGAAACTGAAAAATAAAGGAAATCACACCACATGACATATATGGACAAGCACACATAATGAAAATCACACGACAACACACAGAAAAAATGACTTCCCCCATTCTAGACATGACAATGCTAGCGATATAATATGATCATGATAATGCAGAAATGTGCCAAGGGGAGGTCAGAGAAGAAAAAGAAATCAAAAAGCAGGAGAGAAAATATCATCGTCCTCCTCGGTGGAAGATGTGGGGGATGTGGGGGAGTGGACGGGAGAGGTGACGGGTGTGCGGAGAAGTGGAGAAAGTGGTCGAGGTGATGGATGGGTGGGTGTGGAGGAGGTGTGGGCGATGGGTGGTGAGGTAGTGAAGGTGGTGAGTGGTAGTGAAATGGTGACCAATGCGGTGGTGGATGGTGGGGGCACGGGGGTAGGTGGTGGAGAGGATGGTAGGGGAAGTGATTGCGATCGCACCTGCAGTTTCTTGCGGTGCACGTATGGGGTGATGGAAGTGGATGGGGATGGATCTGTGGGGGCGATGGCAGTTGTCGTGAGTGGAGGTGAAGTGGAGGGAATGGAAACGGTGTGTGTAGAGAAAGTGGTGGGAATGGAAGTGGTGGTGGGAGGGGATGGTCGCTTAGGAGGTGATGGATGTGGTGATGAATGTGATGGGGGAGGTGAAGATCATTGAGGGGGTGAAGGTGGTGGTGAGGGGTGTGGTGTGGGAGGAGGTGGTCTGTGAACGTGGGTGAGAATGCGGAGGATGGCGGCCACGTTCCTCTCAAGTGCGAGGAAACGTGGGTGAGTGAAGATAGAAGGGGATAGGACCGAGGAGGTAGAAGAGGATGCGCCAGCGCGTAATGCAGCTAACTCAGCCTCGAGACGGATGCGAGTAGAGGTGGCTCGATGAAAGGAGGAAGTAGTGGTCGTACGGACCGGAGAGGTGGTGATGGTGGTGATGGGAACAGAAGCCGGGATGGCACTACTAGGTCCAGCCCCGGGGTCTCCTCAGGACACAGGAATGTCCTGCTCGCCTAAGTGGGCGGCAGGGGAAGGTGGTCTGGGTGCGCCCGGGATAAACGGAAGACGTAACCCCCCTAGATACTCATGATCAGGAGGGAATGTCCAGTCTGCCACAAGAACGATAGTCATGCGAGCTGGGTTGGGCATAATGGTATAAGAGACAGGGGGTGACCATAGTAGAAAGTGAATCGACCATCAGGTCCAGCAACCATAGTAGAAAGTGACCATATTAGAATGCATAGTGTCGCCACAAAGCAAGCATTGTCCCAGCAACCTCCTGCACTGCTCCTTCGTAGGTCCAGCCTTGCCGCAGTGATAGCACACCTTCTGACTAGGCCCACCTGGCCTCTTAAGCTGTGCAGACTGATTAGGCTTCAACACATGCCTAACCATAGCTCTGGCTTGCTCCATAGGCCTCTTTTCTCCTCCTGAAAACTGCAGCTTCTTCTAATTGGCAATCAACTCCTGCCTCTTCGCAGCTATCAGCAACCTCCGGTACGAGTCCAAGTCCGAAGAAGACATCAAACTCTGTAGATCCAAGGAAGACCCTGAAGGAATCGCTGAGCTCGATCCTCGGGGGTCCGCACCAAATTCGGTGCAAATGGACAATACCTTGTGAACTTCTGATGGTACTGGTCCACCGTCAGACTTCCTTGCTTCAAGTTCATGAACTGCTACATCAACTCCCTCCTGGCAGCTCGAGGGAAGAACTCCTCATCAAATCTAGATTTGAAAGTAGCCCAAGGGACAGGCCTCACAAGCATCTCTTCTTCAGCATCCCACCAACTACGAGCATTGTCCTTCAGCTGCTTCTTCACCAACTCGACCCAACCAGTCGGGTCAATCTTCGAAAGAAGCAGATTGTCCTCAGTGTTCCTCATCCATTCTTAAGCAACCAAAGGTCCTTCTGATCCAGTGAAGTACGTCGAGCCCAGCTCTCGAAACTGCTTCGCTACAGGCTTAAAGCGAGGGGAATTCTGAAGCATGCCTTGTTGTACTCGCATCATCTACTGCATCAGCCTCATCATCTCAGGAATGGTAGCTTTTCCATCAGCTCCATCACCATCTCATGCTCAACCACCAGCTCGGGTAATATGTCTTCCATCCATCTAAGACAAGGAAAACGTTCAGATTAGACTCAAATTTTATGAGTCGAATGTTTCGAATGTTTCAATGGATGTTTTATTATTATTGTTGTCTCGATATTTAGCAGGTGCAACGACCTGCATGGGCCACCATAAAAACCTGTCACACCCTGCTTCCCAAGTATGGAAGACAAGACGCAAAGAGGGCCGCTCAGACTTGAAGCTGTGAAGCTTCAGTCTAATAAGCATCTGTGTGTTCTTCCATTCATAGATTCTTGCATTGCAATGAAACAACAACAATAATAATAATGAAAGCAGACAATAAAATTAACCAACAATCAAAAACATCCATATCATTATTCAAACATCCAGAGATGAAGTTATAAAATAGAACAAGACTCTAAAATAAAGGGCCCAAGCATGGCCGAATCTAAAACAAGATAAGGTGCTACGCACTGAAAATTCTAACAGCAGCAACTAGGAAATCAACAACAACTAAGAAAAAGTCTCCAGCTGAGACTAAGACTGGTCTCCGGTGTCCTCGAACTGGACGTCAGCAAAAGCCTCAAGCTCGACGTCAGCAAACTGGTCGTTCTCAGCAACAACCTCAGACTCAAAGCCTGACATGTGACACCCAAAGAGAAAATGGCACATGTCAGCAAAAATCTCTAAAAAGGAAAAAGGGAGACTTTTGTGCAAGGAGACATAAAAATAATGAATACAATTAGCAGTTTAAGATATGATGACATGGCATAATATTAAATGAATGCAACAATTAAAGTGAACATGATAGGTATCATTACATGTCATGTCGTAGCTAAAGCTACTAAACAATATTTCATGAAAAGCAGGAAAAACATGCGTTCACGTCGTGCACAGGGTTTACGCCTTTCAGCTGAAGTTGTTGATGGGGCACACTTCTATGCTGAGTGATCACTTAACCCTACCCCTCCACGTGTGTCTGAACTGGTGCTCAGCTTCTGGATCACGAGCCATGAACTGTTCTTTAGGACATAGGGTTGACCTAGCCTCATTCATGCTATAGGAGTCAGAATCCTACTCGCCGCAGCTTACATTTCATTTGTAGCGTGTGCTACACATTCATGACAAGACATTCAAATGCATGAAATGAAATGCGGTATGCAACATTGGTAGTATAAAACAATTATTGAATCCATACAGTTTATCAGAAAGTAAACGTGACATGTGATATGCATGAACATCGCATGGTAAGGGTGTCAGATCTAGCTTCATTGTCAAGCTAGATCAAGCATGGTGTCTATGTGACTATCATTTCATCACCTAGCCTCTTTCACACAAATCACAGAATAGCCTAAACATGGCTTAATATTTAACTGTGCAAGTTTTTCACTTGCCTGAAATAATCATCTGCAAGTCTTAGATCAACAGTCCAGAATCTTCTTACGTGCTCAAACCAATCCAACCTACAGTCCCGTATTATTAACTTCAACTAGTGATTTAATAAGCAAGGAAAATTACGATTTTTATCTTCTTAAAAAGGCGGGTGTGTGGGTTCCTACGGATCGGGGTTTACCTGAACACGACGCGAAAGCTACACTAACATCGGGTAGCGATGTTAGGGGTTGGATTCCGGTAGCATGCAAGGGTACGACATGCTACGGTGAAGACGGTGACAACTATAGGCAACGGATAGTGGCGAAGGCATCCACGGGTGCACGGGGCAAGGGAGGGCCGGATCTATTCGGCAGGGTGTCGGTAAGGGGAGGAGCTGTTTGAGGGCTGCTGGTTGCGGCCTGTCGTGGGGTGTAGCGAGGAGGCTGTGCTGTTTTAGGTGGAGGAGGGGCAGTTTTGATGGTGGTTCGGGTTGCTGTGGGGGTGTCACGGCCTAGGGGAGAGGAGCAGGTCTGCTGTAGGCCGGTGATAAGGAGGTTGGCCGACGGGAGTTAGAGGGTGGTTAGTGATCGACAGTTCTGGTGGAGGCCATGGGTTTTGTGCGTGTCACGCCCCGCTTCCCATTCTACCGGGAGCGAGGACGCGAGCGGGTCCGCGATGTGCTTAAAACAAGGAGGAGTACTTTTTTTTTCTTTTTGGAATCTTTTTCTTTTCTTCCTCCTTGGCTTAAACACACTAAGCGTCTGTATAAAAATTGCAGATTCTTGCTTGCAAATTTAAGAAGCAGCTCAAACAACATTATTACATATCCAGTGTACATTAATTAAGATACAGCTTGGCCTAGCATGGCCAATACAAACAAAGTATACAAATTACATTATTCAAATATATATATATAAGTGCTGACGCGAAGGTAAAAGTCTAGTCTTCCGTGGGTAGATACTCCACGTAGTCTTCGAGCACTGGCTCGACTCCGGCAGTAGTGTCTTCAAAGAACTCACTATCGATACCTGACGGACATTTCGTAAAACAACAAAATGAAATGTCCGTCAGCGAGGTTTACTCGGCAAGATAATCTCAAAACCAAAACGTTAGACATTTTAAAATTAAACCAAGCTGGACTTTTAAAGACAAGCAATAAGTTTAATTTAAAATAAGCAATAAAAGAGATAAAGCAGTTTAAAGCATTTAAAACAGTTAAAGCAGTTAAAGAAGTTGAACATTTGCAATCTGCAGCAATTTAATCATCGATAGCCATTTGCAATATCGTTTACAACCTGTAGCAATTTAATCATTCAATAACAATTTGCAATACCATTTGCAACCTGTGACAATTTAGCATTAAATAAACACACCGTAGCAACCTGCAGAAAAGATGTTAGAACAATAGTCAAAAACCAGTCTATCCTAGTGATAAGTCCATGTCCAAGAGTACTAGAGATAACCAACATGCAGCCTGCGACGGGAGCAACTCCGAGGCTTACCCACCGTTCCGATATGGCAACGGTCAAGGTTCTAACCCCCGTAATGTGTTGGAGGTAATTTAGTATGGCGCATCCAGTCATTCTGTAACACTTGTGATCATAGACTACCCCAAACCCGGGTCAAGTCAAGTGGCGGTCAAAAGAATGTGTACTATCTGTCTATTATTGAAATTCCATCTTTCATTTAAAGTTCCATCTTCCATTCAATATTGTTGAAGTTCCATCTTCCATTCAGTCAATTCAATCTCGGTGTTCCAATAGTCTGTACAGCAGTCTCGTGAAAGTTCACAACTTCACGACTCGATTAAATGAAAACATCAGTATCACTTAAATAAATAAAGAACGAGTAAGATATGATTTTAACCAAGAAAAAGAGTTTAAATTAGCTTAAAATACTTTCTAAGACTAGTAGTTATTTTTCAAGATTTTTAAACAATTTTTAAACAATTTTAAATAGCCAAAAAGCAATTTTAAATCAAGAAATGATTTTTAAAACATATGTTCAAGGAATTGTTTAGAGCAAACCGTACATCAGAATTCTTCAAACAAGGTGTCAAAATGATCGTATTCACTAGTACTACGACATATATTTTTATCGTACGTAAGTGCACGTAAAAATCACAGTTTACGAATTTTAAAAGGATTTTTAAAACAAGAATTTATCATTACAACATATCTTCAAAGATTTATTCCGGGCAAACCGTACGTCGGAATTCTGTAAACAAGATGTCAAAACGACCGTATTTACAAGTACTGTAACATATATTTTTATCAGACGTACGTATACGTAAAAATTGCAAGCTACGAATTTTAAAAGAATTTTAACCTATTTAAGTTTTGCCTTTAAAAATTCACTGTGAGAAATATACTTGCCTGATCGCGACGAAACTAGCGCCAATGGATTCGTTTCGACGTTTCTGATTTTCTGGGACTAGTCACTCATTTTTCTGGCCCCTGTATAATTAGTTATGGATTTATAACCTTAAAACCCATTTATTAATTAATTAAAATACGAAAAATACGAATATACGTTATATTTACAAGTTTGCCATTGAGTATATTACCGTCGCCTTCGTTCTTCGTGTGCAAGCGGTGATAGGGGTTGGCCGTTCGCTCGAACGTCGGCGACGGGGCGGAGCGTGGGCGGAGCGGCGGCCTCGGAGAACGGCGGAGGGGGCGACGGCGAGGAGCAGCGGCGGTGCGGGCATTCGGGGGTCGTGTGCTTCGCCGAGAGCGGTGGAGGGAGATGTCGACACGGCGGTGGGAGCTCGGCGTCGACGGTGAAGCTCAGCTGCGGACGACGGCGGCGGCGTCGCGGGAGGCAGCGGCGGTGAGGCAAGGCGATACGGCGACGGAGGCGAGCTCTCGGGCTGCACGGGCGCTGGGGAGGGGCGGAGCTCATCGGAGATCGGAGGGGGGAGAAGCTGCTGCAGGCGGCGGCTACGAGCGGGCTCAGTCGACGGCGGGGGACACGGTGGCGGCGGTGAGGCGCTGGAGGGCTTCAGGCTTACGTCGGAGCATGGCGGAGCACGGCGGCGAGTTCGAAGTAGCGGCCTTCGTCGGGGCACGGCGTCGGGCACCGGGGCAATGAGCAGCGGCGGGGCTCTGCTTTGGCGGTGTCGACGTGGGGGCGCTCGGAGCGGGGGTTGCAGTCGGAAGACGGAGGCGTGGGTCGGCGGGCGGTGGAGTACGTCGAGAGCGGGAGGGTGGTTCGCCTGGGTTGGGGTACTAGAGAGAGAGAGAGAGAGAGAGAGAGAGAGAGAGAGAGAGAGAGAGAGAGGGAGGGAATGGGAGAGAGAGATATATATAGTGTGTTACGGGCGGGGGTAGCTGCATCAAACGGGTAGGGGGTTTGATGGGAATGAGGGTAGATACGGTTGTGGGTAGCTGGGATAATTAGGTTAGGTTAATGGTAATTAGGGGGGTAATACACCATTAACAAAAGTCATTAGTGAGAATACAAAAGCGAAATTACGAAAATGCCCCTACTAGTAAACGTGTCCGAAAAATTACGAAAACATACCCACGGGATCGTATCGTCACGAGGATGGCGAATACGAAGACCGTTCCAGGGTTTGGGCTACGGGGATACTAGTTTTTGGCCAAAACGTTTAGAAAGCGGGTTTGCGGGTTCTCTACTGAAATGATATCAGAAAATTACGAAATTAATGTGGGGAGCCCTAAATGATCATAGGATGCTACTGCAGAAGTTTGAAATCGTTTTGAAAACGTTTGAATAAAAAATAAATTCAATGACCCAAAACTGCAATATCTGAAAACGAATTTTTATTAGATCTTTTAAAGGTATTTGATGAAATCCGATCTTACCAAAATACTCCATAACTAGTCTGGTACTTCAAAACATTTTTATAGGAAATTTTTGAAATCAGTTTAAGACTCCTAACAAACCATTATAAAATACAATTAAAATTGAATTTACTTTAAATACTTAATTTAAATATTTTTGGAAAAATACATGCCGTTACATTCTACCCTCCTTAAAATAATTCCGTCCTCGGAATTTCTCAAAACTTTATAAAATAAAATAATTACTGTCATTAAGAAGCTCAAACAAATAAATGATAAAATGGAAAACTAGTCGAATGATTACAATTTAGAAAATAAGTTGTTAATAGCATGAAATATAATGTGATATAATGGCATCAAGAAAACAAGAGATATTTCCAATAAGTATTAACATCATCATAGTTTCTGTAACTAGTCCCGACCAGTATCACTACAATAGTTACCATGCCTTCTCAAGTAGTCCAAAATTAGCATGAGATAATCACATGAAAATGAGGGCTATTATGATGACAACATCTGTTCGAACTTGGAACCTGAGGTGATAAGCCAGTAGCAAGCTATTTAAACCACATAAATGGAAGAACATAAGGTTTATTCGTGCTACTGGGTCTTAATCAAAGATGTCGCTCATCATATAGCACGTATCGACTAATCCATGGGTACCAACACCATCAATTTCCATAATGCCCAACCACATGCTAACGTCCAAATCACCGCCCAAAGGTAAGTACAGGGCCAACACTCTAAGTCAATACTCACTGCCAGCATTTCTTCCGTCAATCTCCATACTATCACACAATAAGGCAGGATCCATGCTCTCATCCAGAGCCAAGCACAAGGCCTACATCCAACTTCAACACCCAAGGCCAATATCATACCAGTAACCATTGCCATCATTCCTTCCGTAGACCAATACTTGACATTCGCAACACCCAACATCACCCAACAAATGAACAACCAAAAACATGCTTTCCCGCACACCAAAAGGAGTAGACGCAAGAGGAAGCCTAGACGGGATCTCATCCTAGGTGAGACCCAAGGCAAAGAGCTCAAGAGAAGCCCAAGGATCACGGCTTCCCAAGATCTCAGCCACGCAGCGGTAGCGATGGTGGCGGCGAGGGTCGTCGCCAAGGCCAAAAAACCCAAAATAGAACGTCGAAGGGCCATCGGCGGCTGGCGATCCACGGCGGCGAGCGCTGCGACTGGCTGTCGATCCATGGTGGGGAGGGCCTCCGGGATGGAGCGAAGCGGAAGCTGGCGGATCTTCGGGTGAGGCCGGTGGATCGGAGATCGGAGCGGCGACACGAGGTCTGATCGAGCTCGCTTGGGGAAGAGGCCGGGAGGAGGAGGGGGCGATGTCTGAGGGAAAAGGGAAAGCCACGGGGTGGCTTGCGGAGGAAGGAGCGGGGTTAAAAAGAAAAGGGGGGGCACCGAAGTCGTCGGTGTTAGGCGGGAATGGGGCTTGAGGAGAGGAAACGGACAGAACGCAATAAAGAGGGGGAAAAGCAGTCAGTGGGAAATGAATCAAACCCTTGGGGGAAAGAAATTGGGTACAAGATAGAAGTAGGGGCTAGAGGAGAAACACGAGCACAAAAGATGCAAACAGCCTATACTTACACGTTAGGTTTGGCTTGTCTCAAAATCTTCAGTATCATCCTCGAATACTTCTGAGCGTCCTTCGATCTGCTTCTGCGGAGGAACTAGAACTTAAGATGGTCGGGTATTTCGAACTCTACCCTCCTTTGACGACAGTCAAAGGTGGCATGAAATGTCCTTAACCAATTCATCCCAAGAACAACATCAAATGTTGGCATCTCTATCACCATGGATTTAGCGAAAAGACCTCGTCTACAAATCACAATAGAACATTGGAGGCATTCGATGGGAACTGCCAGCGGTCTCGACCATCCAACGTGGAGTCAGAGGTTTAACAGTTACAGTGATAAGAAACATGTCCAAGCTCTAAATAATAGAGTGAGTAGCTTAGTGGAATATCTCGTACCTGGGATTTACTTGGTCCGTAGCCTCAGCTTCTTCTACCGTCATGGTACAAGCTTGGCGTCTTTGGGGTAGCACCTGTTGTCGAGTCTGCTGGTACACTTGTTGTTGGTTGACGTTGCTGAGCAGAGTTGGAAGGCTGAGACTTCCTCTCAGGACAGTCGCTTGCAGTGTGGCCCTTCGATTTGCTTCAGTGGTTGAACTCGAACTTCTGATGATCCAAAATTCGAATGCTGTCCTCCATAACTAGAGTTCAAGGGGACTAAAGAAAGATTCTAAGAAGGTCAATCGAAAGGTCATCAAGCTAAGAGAAGGTGATAATGATGAAGATCGATGGCGTTACGTAATCATGATTCACATCCTTGCGGTCCAGCGGACACGGCCAGGGAAGTGACTAAGCTAGGATCACTTGCACCCAGTCTAGCTAGGTTGATCCAACAGACTTTAGCCAAGCACATTGACCGGTATCATGGTCCATTGAAGGAAGATCATCATTCATATGAGTGCCACTGACAACTGAAGGAAAGGTGATGAAATGAGTAGATGGTTCATCCAATGAAAATAACTATAACGGTTAGTAAAAGTGGCTACTAAGGAGGGTATAACCAAGAATGGAACACGAGTTCCTAAGCAATGGTTAAGAATTCGAAAAAGGTAATGAGGTTCAATGGAAATAGTTCGTTACGAATTTTGTGGTAAGAAGCAATAGGAAACTTTCAAATCAAGAAGTGGACATGTTATGAAGACAAATACATACAGCACGATAAAGTATGCTAGTAATGACAATAAAGACGATGGGTGTCAAATTGACATAGAGGGAAAAGATTCAGATATACTGGTGATTACCGGTTCAGCAGCTTCGTGGAGAATATAGGGTTGAATTTCCGGTATTTCCTTTACGATACCCAAGATGTCGTTGTTGGTGACGTCGTCTGTATCTGGTCGACCTGCCATATATACTTCAAAACAAACCGCAATGTAAGGTAAGTTAAAATAAATCTATTCTAGTTGTACACTTGGATATTCATGTCATTTAAACCGATCTTAAAGTATTTGCATAAGCAAGACCTGCATGGGCCGCCACCAAAACCTGTCACGCCCCGCTTCCCATTCTACCGGGAGCGAGGACGCGAGCGGGTCCGCGATGTGCTTAAAACTAGGAGGAGTACTTTTTTTTTCTTTTTGGAATCTTTTTCTTTTCTTCCTCCTTGGCTTAAACACACTAAGCGTCTGTATAAAAATTGCAGATTCTTGCTTGCAAATTTAAGAAGCAGCTCAAACAACATTATTACATATCCAGTGTACATTAATTAAGATACAGCTTGGCCTAGCATGGCCAATACAAACAAAGTATACAAATTACATTATTCAAATATATATATATAAGTGCTGACGCGAAGGTAAAAGTCTAGTCTTCCGTGGGTAGATACTCCACGTAGTCTTCGAGCACTGGCTCGACTCCGGCAGTAGTGTCTTCAAAGAACTCACTATCGATACCTGACGGACATTTCGTAAAACAACAAAATGAAATGTCCGTCAGCGAGGTTTACTCGGCAAGATAATCTCAAAACCAAAACGTTAGACATTTTAAAATTAAACCAAGCTGGACTTTTAAAGACAAGCAATAAGTTTAATTTAAAATAAGCAATAAAAGAGATAAAGCAGTTTAAAGCATTTAAAACAGTTAAAGCAGTTAAAGAAGTTGAACATTTGCAATCTGCAGCAATTTAATCATCGATAGCCATTTGCAATATCGTTTACAACCTGTAGCAATTTAATCATTCAATAACAATTTGCAATACCATTTGCAACCTGTGACAATTTAGCATTAAATAAACACACCGTAGCAACCTGCAGAAAAGATGTTAGAACAATAGTCAAAAACCAGTCTATCCTAGTGATAAGTCCATGTCCAAGAGTACTAGAGATAACCAACATGCAGCCTGCGACGGGAGCAACTCCGAGGCTTACCCACCGTTCCGATATGGCAACGGTCAAGGTTCTAACCCCCGTAATGTGTTGGAGGTAATTTAGTATGGCGCATCCAGTCATTCTGTAACACTTGTGATCATAGACTACCCCAAACCCGGGTCAAGTCAAGTGGCGGTCAAAAGAATGTGTACTATCTGTCTATTATTGAAATTCCATCTTTCATTTAAAGTTCCATCTTCCATTCAATATTGTTGAAGTTCCATCTTCCATTCAGTCAATTCAATCTCGGTGTTCCAATAGTCTGTACAGCAGTCTCGTGAAAGTTCACAACTTCACGACTCGATTAAATGAAAACATCAGTATCACTTAAATAAATAAAGAACGAGTAAGATATGATTTTAACCAAGAAAAAGAGTTTAAATTAGCTTAAAATACTTTCTAAGACTAGTAGTTATTTTTCAAGATTTTTAAACAATTTTTAAACAATTTTAAATAGCCAAAAAGCAATTTTAAATCAAGAAATGATTTTTAAAACATATGTTCAAGGAATTGTTTAGAGCAAACCGTACATCAGAATTCTTCAAACAAGGTGTCAAAATGATCGTATTCACTAGTACTACGACATATATTTTTATCGTACGTAAGTGCACGTAAAAATCACAGTTTACGAATTTTAAAAGGATTTTTAAAACAAGAATTTATCATTACAACATATCTTCAAAGATTTATTCCGGGCAAACCGTACGTCGGAATTCTGTAAACAAGATGTCAAAACGACCGTATTTACAAGTACTGTAACATATATTTTTATCAGACGTACGTATACGTAAAAATTGCAAGCTACGAATTTTAAAAGAATTTTAACCTATTTAAGTTTTGCCTTTAAAAATTCACTGTGAGAAATATACTTGCCTGATCGCGACGAAACTAGCGCCAATGGATTCGTTTCGACGTTTCTGATTTTCTGGGACTAGTCACTCATTTTTCTGGCCCCTGTATAATTAGTTATGGATTTATAACCTTAAAACCCATTTATTAATTAATTAAAATACGAAAAATACGAATATACGTTATATTTACAAGTTTGCCATTGAGTATATTACCGTCGCCTTCGTTCTTCGTGTGCAAGCGGTGATAGGGGTTGGCCGTTCGCTCGAACGTCGGCGACGGGGCGGAGCGTGGGCAGAGCGGCGGCCTCGGAGAACGGCGGAGGGGGCGACGGCGAGGAGCAGCGGCGGTGCGGGCATTCGGGGGTCGTGTGCTTCGCCGAGAGCGGTGGAGGGAGATGTCGACACGGCGGTGGGAGCTCGGCGTCGACGGTGAAGCTCAGCTGCGGACGACGGCGGCGGCGTCGCGGGAGGCAGCGGCGGTGAGGCAAGGCGATACGGCGACGGAGGCGAGCTCTCGGGCTGCACGGGCGCTGGGGAGGGGCGGAGCTCATCGGAGATCGGAGGGGGGAGAAGCTGCTGCAGGCGGCGGCTACGAGCGGGCTCAGTCGACGGCGGGGGACACGGTGGCGGCGGTGAGGCGCTGGAGGGCTTCAGGCTTACGTCGGAGCATGGCGGAGCACGGCGGCGAGTTCGAAGTAGCGGCCTTCGTCGGGGCACGGCGTCGGGCACCGGGGCAATGAGCAGCGGCGGGGCTCTGCTTTGGCGGTGTCGACGTGGGGGCGCTCGGAGCGGGGGTTGCAGTCGGAAGACGGAGGCGTGGGTCGGCGGGCGGTGGAGTACGTCGAGAGCGGGAGGGTGGTTCGCCTGGGTTGGGGTACTAGAGAGAGAGAGAGAGAGAGAGAGAGAGAGAGAGAGAGAGAGAGAGAGAGAGAGAGAGAGAGAGAGAGAGAGAGAGAGAGAGACTGAGGGAGGGAATGGGAGAGAGAGATATATATAGTGTGTTACGGGCGGGGGTAGCTGCATCAAACGGGTAGGGGGTTTGATGGGAATGAGGGTAGATACGGTTGTGGGTAGCTGGGGTAATTAGGTTAGGTTAATGGTAATTAGGGGGGTAATACACCATTAACAAAAGTCATTAGTGAGAATACAAAAGCGAAATTACGAAAATGCCCCTACTAGTAAACGTGTCCGAAAAATTACGAAAACATACCCACGGGATCGTATCGTCACGAGGATGGCGAATACGAAGACCGTTCCAGGGTTTGGGCTACGGGGATACTAGTTTTTGGCCAAAACGTTTAGAAAGCGGGTTTGCGGGTTCTCTACTGAAATGATATCAGAAAATTACGAAATTAATGTGGGGAGCCCTAAATGATCATAGGATGCTACTGCAGAAGTTTGAAATCGTTTTGAAAACGTTTGAATAAAAAATAAATTCAATGACCCAAAACTGCAATATCTGAAAACGAATTTTTATCAGATCTTTTAAAGGTATTTGATGAAATCCGATCTTACCAAAATACTCCATAACTAGTCTGGTACTTCAAAACATTTTTATAGGAAATTTTTGAAATCAGTTTAAGACTCCTAACAAACCATTATAAAATACAATTAAAATTGAATTTACTTTAAATACTTAATTTAAATATTTTTGGAAAAATACATGCCGTTACAGTGCGACAGTTTTGGAGTTGGAGGCAGCGGCTTAATGGAGAAAGGGAGGAGATTGGGGTGGCTAGCGATGGGTGGCCGATGGCTAGGGGCAAGGGGCCAGCAATGGCGAGGGAAGATCGGTTCGGCGGCTAGGTTTGAGGGCGTCTACGATTGATGAACAAAAAGCCCTAGGCTGTGCGTTAGTTATAATAGGATAGGATGTTGCTAAATAGAGGTAGAAAGGGGTGCACTAAGGGGTGATTGGAGAGAGAGTGTGTGAGGGGAAGAGGGTAGATTTATGGTGCAAATAGACTAGGAAATATATTTGATGATACATTGGATTCCTAAGTGATTTGATTAGATTTGATTTAATTAGAATTTGAATTAGGGATAAGTCTAGGGCTAATTACAGATTAAAGATGATTAGGGTTAAAGGTCGGTCTAACGGTGTCTGATAAATAGAAGAAAAATATCGGGACGACCATGTCGGCGAGGGGATCGAGACTATGATGATCGGTCACGTGTTAGGTTAACAGAAAACGAAACTAAAAATAAAAAGGTCAACATCGAAGTCTAAAAGTTTCGACACCCCTTCAATCAAAGCTGATTTGTGGGAGAACGACACGTGAAATGACGTTCATAAAAAATTCCACAAATAAGTACTCTCTCAGAGGGTCACAACGATACATAACTTCGCGTGTTTGGGGTACAAGAGAAGGTCACAAAAAATACGCGTACGAACAAGAAAGTATGCACACAAAAACACACGGTCGAAAAGCGATCGTGACAGGAGCACCTGGACATGCTCAGCGGATGGTACCTGTACCTGGACTGTGTGCACCGCCTCTGGTTCCACAGAATTGGGCTTTTCAACATGCCAATTAGCCGAAGCACCGGGTGTTTACCATGACATCTGTAGAAGCTGAAGCTAAGGATGATGTGATCGCAGGTAACATCTAGACATATTCTTTACTTTTTATACATTCATGCTTGATTAGATCACTAGGCTTTACTTAGTTATATTTTATCTTAGGTGTCATCTTAGTATCATCTCACCCAGCCCTGACCCTGTTTGATTCTGGGGCTTCTATGTGCATCTTATCCTGGAAGTTTGTAGTTGAACATTCGATTCCCACTTTCACTCTCCCCAAGTATTGGAATATCACTACAGGGAATGGTATAGTAAAAGTTGCATTGGGATGTAGACCATATCTGTTGGTGATTAGTGGACATGAGTAATATGCTAACTTCATTGTCCATGATCTACCCAACTTTGATGTTGTTCTAGGTATTGATTGGTTAGGAGCTTTCTATGCCACGATCGACTGTCACAGGAAGAAGATGGTACTCGAAAGTCCTAATCACCCGATGTTCAAGTTCGTTAGTGGACGTCGTTCGTTTGGGCCTGTCAAATTCCAGGCTCAGCCGAGCAAATTGATTGTTGCATCTTTGATAGATAGACCTGAGAAGCCTGTAGTAGTGAGAGATTTTGAAGACGACTTACCGGAAGACATACTACTGCCTGATTGAGCGTTGGAGTTCGGCATTAATCTTATGCCAGGGGCACAACGAATTTCGAAGGCACCTTACCGTATGGCTCCTACAGAGCTGGAAGAGCTGAGGAAGCAGTTTGATGAGCTATTGCAGAAGGGTTCCATTCATCCCAGTGTTTCTCCCTGAGGTGCACCTGTCTTGTTGGGGAAGAAGAAGGACGGGTCGAGGAGAATGTGCATTGACTATCGGGAGCTGAACAAGGTCACAGTGAAGAACAAGTACCCGTTGCCCCGCATTGACGACATCTTCGACCAGCTTGGTGGATCGAGAGTATTCTCGAAGTTGGATCTCTGGAGCAGATACCATCAGGTGAAAGTCAAGAAGGAAGATGTGTCCAAAACAGCATTTCGGACCAAGTTTACAAATTTGTGGTTATGCCATTCGGTGTGACCAACGCCCCTGCTGTGTTCATGAATCTCATGAATCTTATCTTCAATGATTTCCTAGATAAGTTCGTGGTGATTTTCATAGATGATATCTTGGTATATTCGAAGAGCGAGGAGGAGCATACCGTGCATTTGAGGATGGTCTTGGAGACACTCTGTCGTCATAGTCTATATGCCAAGTTCAACAAATGCAAATTCTGGTTGGACAGAGTTGCATTCATTGGGCACGTAGTATCAGGAGCTGGGATATCAGTAGATCCGGAGAAGGTCAAGGTAGTCAGTGAATGGCCTACACCTCGATCAACATCTGATATTAGAAGCTTCCTTGGATTGGCGGGATATTATCGCAGATTCATCAAGGACTTTTCGAGGATAGCTAAGCCTATAACGAGATTGATGAGGAAGGATATCAATTTTAGTTGGTCAGATTCTTGTGAGCAGGCCTTTAGCACTCTGAAGGAGAGGCTGACTACCGCACCTGTCTTGGTTATTTCAGATAGAAGTGGAGGCTTCGAGATATTCTGTGAAGCATCAGGCAAGGGCCTCGGATGTGTTCTGCATCAGAATAATCATGTGGTCGCATATGCTTCAGTCAATTTAGGGTTCATGAGAAGAACTATCCGACCGATGACTTGGAGTTAGCCGATGTCGTCTTTGCATTGAAGATCTGGCGACATTTCTTACTGAGTGAGCAAGTGAAAATCTTCACTGATCACAAAAGTTTGAAATACACATTCACTCAGAAGGAGCTGAATATGAGACAACGTAGATGCTTGGAGTTGATGTTTGACTACGACATCGACCTTCAGTATCATCCGAGGAAAGTGAATGTCGTACCTGATGCCTTGAGTCGTCTACCAGAGGTGATAATTCTTACAGCTCAGTGGGAGTTACAACATGATCTGCGTGGATTGTGTATAGAAGTTGTTTTATCGGGAGTCACCTCATCATTGATGAACATGCAGATTCAGTCGATGATTGTAGATAGGATCAAGGATGCTCAAGATGGAGATGTTAAGTTGCAGAAGATCAGAGAGCAGGTTGAAGCAGGACTCCGGACTGATTTACTTATTCATGATGATGGATCCTTGAGATATGCTAGTAGGATTTGTGTACCTGCAGGGGATATCAGAGAGGAATTGATGAATGAGGCTCATAGTTCACCTTATTCTATTCATCTTGGTGGTACGAAGATGTACAAGGATCTTCGTCATAATTTCTGGTGGAAGAGAAGCGTGGCACGGAGCGTTGCCAAGTGCCTCGTGTGTCAGCAAGTGAAGGCAGAGCATCATCACACTGCTGGACTACTACAACCTCTACCGTTCTCGGAGTGGAAATAGCAGCACATCACGATGGACTTCATGATTGGCTTACCTTGGAGCACCAAGCAGAATGACACGATATGGGTCATCATTGATCGACTAACCAAGTCTGTGCATTTATACCCTTTTGAGTGGGTCAATCACAGAGATACTGGCAAGAAAATTATGGAGGTAATGATCTAACTTATACCTTTATAATTCCTTATAGTATAAGTTGTGATGTGTAACATGTTGTGTAGGAGATCGCACGACTGCTTGGAGTTCCCGTGAGCATTGTATCTGACCGAGATACGAGATTATGTCTCATTCTTGGAAGAGTTTACAGACCAATCTGGGTACCAGTCTGAAATTTAGTATTGTGTATCACCTACAGACAGATGGATAGTAAGAGCATACCATACAGATCTTGGAGGATATGCTGAGAGCATGAATGCTGGATCTCAAAGGCTCATGGGAGGATCATCTGCACCTGGTAGAGTTCTCCTACAACAACAGGCGAGCATTGGCATGTCGCCATTTGCTGCTCTCTACGGGAGGAAATGTTGATCGCCATTGAGTTGGGATGACATTTGTGATAGAGAGCTGTTGGGACTGGAGATGATAGTTGAAGCGATTGATGTTGTGCGAGATATTAGAGACAAGCTTCGGATCGCTCAAGATTGTTATAAGCATTGGGCGGATGGTAAATGACGTCCTCTAGAGTTCCAGTCGGGAGATCGTGTATTCCTAAAGATCTCCCCGAATCGAGGAGTGATCTTCTTTGGTAAGCGAGGCAAGCTTAGTCCGAGATACATTGGACCCTTCGATATGCTAGAGTGAGTAAGAGAGGAAGCATATCGCTTAGCACTACCACCATCCTTAGAGGGAGTTCATGACGTCTTTCATGTGTCCCAGCTCCGTCGTTATATCGGAGACCCTTCTCACACTATTGACTACTCAGAGATTACGGTTCAGTCAGATCTGACGTACGAGCAGCAACCAGTGGACATCCTAGATCAACGCCAGAAAGTCCTCAGGAACAGGACTGTTGATCTAGTCAGAGTGATGTGACATCGCGACTCGCCAGGAGAGTCCACCTGGGAGCGGGAAGATGAAATGCGAGAGCGTTATCCATATTTGTTCCATGCTCCTTAGTTGATAAGAATTCTGAGGGCGGAATTTTTCTTAAGGTGTGTAGAATGTAAAGGCCGGTATTTCTAGGCGTGTTGATTGTTGTGTACCCGTATTTTATTTTGATAGTCCGGATGTTTTTCGTGCGGAAGTTCTATTTCTACGTGTCGACGCGAGCGTGTCTCTGTTTTTAATTTTTTACCATGTCATGATTAATTAACTAATAACCCTAATTAATTACTCCTAACTAAATTATTAACTGACCTAACCCTAACAGATTGAATTCCACCAAAATATATCGGTGAGATCCAACCACCAACTTCATTTTGTTCCTCCCCCACATCCAGCTATCTCTCACCAAGCTGTCTCCCCTCTTCACTGTTCTTATAACAATAACAGCAACAAACGACAATGACAACATGCAACAACATTGAAATTTCAATCTCCCTGCAATTCCAACCATTGGAATTCATAAAGCCAAATCAAACATTCAGCCACGAAATCCACACCAAAAATAAAAAACCCAAATCAACATCACCAAAATCAAAACCCAAATCAAAAATGAAATCAGAAATGGGGGGGGGGGAAGAAAGAACTGAGATCTGCAATTTCAGATTGAATCACACACAAATCCAATCCCTCCTCTCTCATGTGCCTATTGCCTCTAGCCCCGGCCACCGCCGCCCTTGCCCAGCCGTCGTCGCCGCCGCCGCCGCCTTTTGCACAAGCCACCGCTGCCGCCCTCCCCAGTCTGCCGTCGCCCCACTGTCAGTCAGATGTCGCCCCCTGCTGGCCGATGTCGCCCCCCTTTGCAGGCCGCTTCTCCCCTTGCTATCGAGTCCCCCCTGCCGTGAGCCACCTGCAAGAAGAAAGAAAAAAAGAAAGGAGAAGATACGTCGCGTCTTTTCCATACAATTGCTTGGACACCCAAACCGTCCCAATCAGGCAAGTGTGCGAATTGTTGTAGTTTATTACATTTTAATTTCATTTCGACTTGTTAATGAAAAACACATATATGCAACATGTTTATCAATTAACCAATTAATTCCTTGTTCTGAAATGCCTTAAATTGATTGTACACATATATCATGCTTCACACTATACTTGTACACACATTGTTAGATTGGACATTAATGGAACATTTTGAAAATACTTGAGTTCGTGAATTCGTGCGCTTCAAAAGAGAAATCTTGAATTCGTGAAATCGTGTAACTAGATTAGGCCGGCTCGTGTTCCAGCACAACATTTTGGTGGGGTTAGGGTTGAGCGGCCACTAAGTGTGCGCAAGTGTCACCTTCAAGAGCACCACTGGTAAGCGGTGGGTGGCGTCAATCACGATTATACCCCCGTGAGAAGGACTGACTCACTTACCACGTCTTAAAGGCAAGAACCCTATACAGATAGAAATCATTTGCATGGAACTTAAATCATTTATCGACACTTCACTTGTGTAACGCCCCGCTCCCCAGGATACCCGGGAAGTACGAATCCGTCCAAGGTGCACAGATCAACAAGTGCTACGTAGAAAGAGAGAGTAAAACGAAAACTGCACGTGCTGGAAAGTACAATTAAAGCTACAACACAGAAATACTATAGAAAACTACACAAGTACACACATTTCATTTTATTAATACAATGTAACATATTTTACATACTCCATCTCTAAACTGAGTACAAAGAAGAAAACAGGAAAAATCCCCCAAGAACCCAAAAAGGAAAACACTCACACTCTACACAATGCACAACTCACTTCCTAACTACCACTAAGAATCCTCTGCACTAGACTGCCCTCTATGGTTCCATCTCTGAGTGGCCCCGAGTTTAGCTCCGACTAATCTGCAGACCTGGAAAAGTAAACGGGGCACGTCAACGCGTGGCCCAGTAGGATTCCTAACTAAGCTAGGTAGGACCCAGTTTAGAACTGAACTACCTATGTATGAAGTGTGGTCTAATAATTAAGGGTCACAGTGCATAAAAAGTATTCACATTTTAACATGCGAGCAGAGATAGGAGAACTTATAAAACATGCATATGTAACCATATTATGACATACAGGTGCTGAAAGGAAGCAGATGAACATATTATCATTCGATAACAACAAGTAGAATAACAGAAGAATGATTAACATATGGTGGCATCATTTATGAAATAAATGGCAATTACTTTAAGTTACCAATTTACATATTTAGGAACACATGTAAATGATAGGACATTTAAGGAGCATGACTTCACCCAGGATGGATGAAAAGTGGTACCACAACCAGCGACACGAGCACTGGAGGGGCCTCGCGTAACTCCTCAGAAGGGAGTGAGATATCTTGATTTTTTTGTGGAAAACGGAGCAAACCATCATTACTGTCATGGTGCATCACGAATACACCACCGGCCTCTCTAACTCTGTCCACTCCCCCTACCTACTCACGTGAGTACGAGTGAGAATTAAGGTATGTCCACACTTAGCCAACTCTTTGCTCAGGAGTGGTAGTGGGAGTCTCAAGTGTGTCCTCTCCTTAAGACCTACCCTTTACATGTGTCCCCCTCCCAAAAAACCCACATCTAAAGTCTCAACCATTTCTGAATGGATCGAGAATTTCAAAATTTTTTACTCTCATTCTCACTCTTACTTTCATATTTCATATTACTTTTATTTTGGTCCATCATTCTCATATTCATCATCTTTTCATCTTTTGTTCACTTCCATCCTTAAATTTCATAAGAAACTTCCATAACAAAAATAATGGAGAGATTAACATATGATTCTCTTTCACAAACTAACATGGATATATCCTAGCATGATACTTCGTTTCATATTTTTGATCGCATATAAACTAATGCCTGGATTAACAAGTAGTTCCAATAATAATGCCAATGGGAAGGGTAACTTGATATGCAGATTCAATATGTAGATTCAATATGGTAAGTTCTAATAATAACTTGGTATACTGATAAAATATATGCATATTCAATATGCATATTCAATATGTAGATTCAATATGCTAATGAATACATCATGAACTTCACACTTTATCATGGATTACCAAACATACGAACTTAAGCATATCCACTACATGAACATCATCAAAACATTGCAGTATTAAAGCATATGCATCAAAAAATAAAGAATATGGTGTTCTTATGTAAGACATGAGAAAAGACAGAGCCACACGGCCGTATGGAATTTTCCATACGGCCTTGTGGATTTAATAATGAAGGCTGAAAGATTCACACAGCCGTATTGTGAAATCCATATGGTCGTGTGGATATTAATTGGCTGAAAGAGTTCACATGGTCGTATGGGGTGATGGCCACACAGCAATATGCTGAAATCCATCCGGTTGTGTGGATTCTAAAGTGCAAAATTTTCTAAGTGCAACATAACGCATATCCTGCAAAGTGTGACACGGCTGTATGGTTTTTGCTGTACGGCCGTGGGGTTTTGGATTGCTGTCAATTTGACAACGACGAATAATAAATTTCCACACGATTCTAAAGGATTTCTATCTAACATAGTTAGAACCCTACTTGAGCTTGTCCTGCACTTATTCTGGGGACCTTCTTCTCCTTGATGACCCTCTGAATGCTAGCTCTCCTTCCTCCTCCTCCTAGAATCAAACGAACTGGAGTCTGTAAAATGGGTTTGTGTTCATTTTAGTCTTGGTGGTGAAACAACAGCCAGGGAAAGGAAATGGGGTTTAGGCTGTGTGCGTGGGGGGAAGAGGAGTGGGTTCTCATTTCTCTTTTTTCTGATTTTTCCTCTAAAAATTCCCATCTTTAATCCTGAAATTTGCCTCATCATCACCCTGAAGTCATCTAAGCACACCAAGTGGAGGAGAGTAGGTAAGACTTAAGAGTAGGCTGACACCTCTTAAGTAGGAGGTGTTAGTCTTAGGGATTTTTATGGGTTTGAATTTTAATAAATAAAAATACTCCTTTAAATACCTTATACTCACTCTCATTCTGGTATATCATATCCCCCCATATACTCTATTTAATTAAAACCCCATAACAATAAAATTATTTAATATAATTTAACCTTAATAAAATTAAGGAAAAAGGAAAAATACACAAAGACTCCCAAAAATTCATATGTGTATTTATACACCCAAAGAAGTGTATTGATACACATATATTAAGTTTGGGCTCATTATATTCTAACCACCATAAAAAAAGTCCGTCCCCGAAATTTCTTAGGTTTGGAGTCTAGGAGTAGATCCAAGGGACTTCCTACCCATTCATATAAACACGCATAAACATATCTTATATGAATACATATATATACACACCCAAGATGTACATCATTACACATATATTCATGGATTATTATAGTTTATTAAAAACACATGCAACTATTAAAACACTAATTATAACCATACATATAACATATGTCCATACAGATACCTATACAATAGTTTTATATATTCACACACACACACACACACACACACACACACACACACACACACACACACACACACACACACTGATTCATTACTCCATACCAATACATCTACCTTAATCCCAGATACATTCAACATGGCGAGCATACAGACATACATACAACTATACATATACATATCCTACCATATCAATTCACATAGTTACATTATATGGACACACACACATATATCTTTATCTATACCATCATACACTCTTATACATCCAAATATACCCCTACCTAGGCTTACAAGCAAACAACCATATGCCAACACATATCTCCTGAGTTTACTCATGCATTAATATTGATATACACACATACTTCGTATATATATACATCCATTAGATATACATTTACTAATACATTTACACAAATCTGCATACACATACATATACACATTTACAGATATACCTAGATACATTCGTATATAATCACAAGTATATGGTCAGGAATACATAAATACTTGTATCACCAATAATGTTTATTTAATATCACTGCATACATCAGATTCAATTCACACAACACTTCATTAGTGTATATGTAAATTTCAAATTTATTCGAATACTAATACACATAGTACGCACATACACCCTTATTTATACACTCGGATATGCTACACCCTACGTTTATTAAATAACCATACTCTCTTATGTCATGTAAACATTAACAATCAGTCAAACAATTATTCAGTCGTTCATATATATAGTATATAATTATCACATGTCTATCACCACATATGCACAATACATTAAGATGCACATAGTATATCTATTCCCACACAAGTGACATATACCAATCTATGTATAGAAATACACATAAAGTTCACATTATATACGTATCAATCCATATGTATCATAGTTCATCAACATACTAACTTGTATATATATAGTACAATAGCCACACATATACACAAAAACTATCCTTATCTATCATGCAGTAACTCTGTACATTGGGTCTTCTAGTACCAGGGTTCTATCCTAAGGTTGGATATCTACCCACATTAAGGCTCATCTACCTCTATGGAACATTACTCGTACTACCTTATGTACGTCACAGTGTGGAGACCTGCATGGACCACCAAATGTAACGCCCCGCTCCCCAGGATACCCAGGTAGTACGAATCCGTCCCAGGTATTCCCAGATCAATGAGTGATACGTAGAAAGAGAGAGGAAGAGAGAGTAAAAAAGAAAACTATAGGTCAACATGCACGTGCTGGGAAGTACAAGTAAAGCTCCCACACAGAAATATTATAGAAAACTAGACAAGTACACACATTTCATTTTATTAATACAATGTAACATCTTTTACATACTCCATCTCTGAACTGAGTACCAAGAAGAAAACAGGAAAATCCCCCAAGAGCCAAAAAGGAAAACACTCACACTCTACACAATGTACAACTCACTTCCTAACTACCACTGTGAATCCTCTGCACCAGACTTCCCTCTATGTTTCCATCTCTGAGTGGCCCCGAGTCTAGCTCCGACTAATCTGCAGACCAAGAAAAGTAAACGGGGCACGTCAATGCGTGACCCAGTAGGATTCCTAACTAAGCTAGGTAGGACCCAGTTTAGAACCGAACTACATATCTAAGAAAAGTGGTCTAAGAGTAAGGGTCACAGTGCATAAAAAATATTCACATTTTAACATGCGAGCAGAGATATGAGAACTTATAAAGCATGCATATGTAACCATATTATGACATGCAGGTGCTGAAAGGAAGCAGAGGAACATATTATCATGCGATAACAACAAATAGAATAACAGAAGAACAATTAACATGTGGTGGCATCATTTATGAAATAAACGGAAATTACTTTAAGTTACCACTTTACATGTTTAGGAACACTTGTAAATGGTAGGACACTTAAGGAGCAGGAATTCACCCAGGATGGATGAAAAGTGGTACCGCAACCAGCGACACGAGCACTGGAGGGGCCTCTCGTAACTCCTCAGAAGGGAGTGAGATATCTCGATTTTTCTATGGAAACGAAGCAAACCATCATTACCGTCATGGTGCATCACGAGTACACAACCGGCCTCTCTAACTCTGCCCACTCCCCCTACCTACTCACAGGAGTGCGAGTGAGAATCAAGCTATGTCCACACTTAGCCAACTCTGTGCTCAGGAGTGCTAGTGGGAGTCTCAGCTGTGTCCTCTCCTTAAGACCTACCATTTACACGTGTCTCCCCCCCAAAAAAACCCACATCTAAAGTCTCAACCATGTCTGAATGGATCGAGAAATTCAATTTTTTTTACTCTTATTCTCACTCTTATTTTCATATTTCATATTACTTTCATTTTGGTCCATCATTCTCATATTCATCATCTTTTGGTCATTTGTTCACTTCCATCCTTAAATTTCATAGGAAACTTGCATAACAAAAATAATAGAGAAGATTAACATATGATTCTATTTCACAAACTAACATGGATATATCCTAGCATGATACTTCATTTCACATTTTTGATCGCATATAAACTAGTGCCTGGATTAACAAGTAGTTCCAACAATAATGCCAATTGGAAGGGTAACTTGATATGCAGATTCAATATGTAGATTCAATATGGTAAGTTCTAATAATAACTTGGTGTACAGATTCAATATATGCAGATTCAATATGTAGATTCAATATGTAGATTCAATATGCTAATGGTTACATCATGAATTTCACACTTTATCATGGATTACTAAACATATGAACTGAAGCATATTCACTGCATGAACGTCATCCAAAACATTGCAGTATTAAAGAATATGTATCAAAACATAATGAACATGGTGTTCTTCTGTAAGAAATGAGAAAAGACAGAGCCACCTGGCCATATGGAATTTTCCATACAGCCGTGTGGATTTAATAATGAAGGCTGAAAGATTCACACGGTCGAATTGTGAAATCCATACGGCTGTGTGGATCTTAATTGGCTGAAAGAGTTCACACGGTCGTATGGGCTGATGGCCACACGACCGTATGCTGAAATCCATACGGTCGTGTGGATTTTAAAGTGCAAAATTTTCTAAGTGCAACATGACGCATATCCTTCAAAGTGTGACACGGCCGTATGGTTTTCGCCATACGGCCGTGTGGTTTTGGAATGGTCAATTTGACAACGACGAACATCAAATTTCCACATGATTCTAAACGATTTCTATCTAACATAGTTAGAACCCTACCTGAGCTTGTCCTGCACTTATTCTGGGGCCCTTCTTCACCTTAATGACCCTCTGAATGCTAGCTCTGCTTCCTCCTCCTCCTAGAATCAAACAAACTGGAGTCTTTAAATGGGTTTGTGTTCGTTTTAGTCTTGGTGGTGAAACAGTAGCAAGGGACAGAAAATGGGGTTCAGGCTGTGTGCATAGAGGGAACAGGAGTGGGTTCTCCTTTCTCTTTTTTCCTGATTTTTCCTCTAAAAATTCCCACCTTTAATCCTAAAATTTGCCTCATCATCACCCTGAAGTCATCTAAGCACGCCACGTGGCGGAGAGTATGTACGACTTAAGTGTGGGCTGACACCTCTTAAGTTGGAGGTGTTAGTATTAGGGGTTTTTAAGGGTTTGAATTTTAATAAATAAAAATACTCTTTTAAATACTCATACTCACTCTCATTCAGTATATTATATCCCCCCATATACTCTATTTAATTAAAACCCCATAACAATAAAATTATTTAAGGAAAAATACACAAAGACTCCCAAAAATTCATACGTGTATTTATACGCCCAAAGAAGTGTATTGATACACATATTAAGTTTGGGCTCATTACAACTTGCACACTAGAATTGCTATGACTATCGTCTTGTACTATCTTTATAACTGCTATGCTCATAAATGCTTTAACTTTAACTGCTTAGAATTGCCATGTTAATAACGGCATGTTAAATAACTATGACTTCAGAACTATTATTATCATTTAATCTGTTTATTACTATTCGTACACTTTGCCTTGGGTCGTCTCACTTTTACTTGTAGACCCTTGTTGACATACATTCGTGTTTTTGGAATGTATGTCAGATCACGTGCCTGAGTACCAGGAGGACCTGTTTGAGACGCCTGACCTAGAGAGCCAGGAGTTTTCCGTTGATGCCGAGTCGCTCCCGGTGGAAGACTAGAGACCCGAGCTGTTGCCACTTCCCTTTGGATTTGCTTTTAGTACCTTGTTTTAGAGTATGTTTCGTTTCGTAGTTCTATCGGCCCTGCTGAGGCCTTGTCGTTTTATTCAGTGTACGAACTTCTGGATTGTGGCTTGAAATTAATGATTGGTTTAATTGTTCTGAAATGCATACAAGAAATCCTGCAAGGTTGTTATCACAGACGCTTAGTGAACTCGAGCTTCATCGCTCCAGTTCATACGGACCAATGTAACGTTCTTGCTTCCATCGCTTTTGGGAAGCGGGGCGTTATAGAATACATAATATATGTCTTACCTGGATCTCATCCAGCTCAATGAGAATAATCCAAATTAGTTTACTGGTCATTTAGACGGTTCATAATCATTTCTGATAAAGTGTCAAACTCTTTGACCACTTTGGTAAACCCTTGATGCCTCGCATGCCTTTTATTCATGCCCACTGACCTTGAAAACTCTTTAAGTTTTTTCTTCTAAATCATATTTAGAAAACAAACATATTCCAATATTCATGGTCATCATGAGCATTTACTTTGAGTCTGATCCGAATAGATTTGTACACATCTACTGGCGAGAAAGTTTCATCATGATCCGTTTATAGGAGTTAGGATGATAATCGTTCTCAACCAACATAAGTTGTACTTCACTATTTTCCTTCTGCACCAATTTTCTTGACTCGATGATTCACTTGCAGCCAAAGGAAACAATTTCCTTGGGCACGTAAACTAAGGTACATATATTATTTACGTGCAAGGACCCTATTTCAGATTGCATCAAGTTATTAATCGGAGTCCCTATACCGAATGACATTCTGGAAGTTGATTAAGTCATCATCAACTATGATGTTTTACTCGACTTATTGTCTTACGAGACTCGAGTAATCCTTATGACTTCATACTGATTAATTTGAGGAATATTATATTTATAAGGTTCTAACATGACCTTATCAAATGCCTAGGCATTATTATCTGTGTTTTAACCCAGAACAAGGATTGTAACTCAGAGTCACTAGCCATGTATCGCACTAAGTCTAACAGAGTACGATTCATGCTCTCTAACACAAGGTAGATGTATTGGTATTATGACTCGCATTATTATCTGTGTTTTAATCTCATTTTCTTTTAGTACCACAAGAATTACATAGCTAAGTATTCAACTCTTCGATCCGATCGAATCAGTTCAAATAATTCTTTCATTGTGTTCTCTATTTTATCAGACTAGTGTTTCATCAAGAACACGTGTCATAATACACTAAGAATACCTTATCTACCTTATTTAGACTTGTGTCCGCGTACATCTGTATGTACGAGACTACGAGTTCACCAACTCATTCTCCCACTATCTTACAGATGGAATTTCGGACATCATACCTTTGAGACAAGATTTACAAGAGTCTTTCGACTCATAATACGAGATGTCAAACCCCTCTTTATGTGACTTGTGAAGCTTAGTCTCTTCTGTACGTCCTAGTCTATTTTACCATATAAGATTTGCTACTAACTTGTGTATTTATGTATTACCATTTAGTACATCATCATTATACAAAACTATCACATCAAAACATTTCTTCTAAAGCAATGTGACGACTTTCACCAAGTGTGTTATACGGCACATATGTCCTAAAGACAACTTTTGTTCATTAGCCAATATGTGAGACTGTCTTTGTATGAAAATTATTCTGAAATTTTTGACATCAAACATGTCCTATTTTCAGTTCCTCCTATTATGCCTTTTCAATGCTAGACCAAACATTCTTTCTCAATGAATTTTCATTAGTGCCTTCTCCTTTCTAAATCATATTTAGACATTTCGAGTCCTAACACAAATATTAGCTGTGCAAGCATCACATGCATCCAAACACTTGAGCTTTACAACCTTGAGGAGACTCAACAAGTTGGTCGTCTCAAGATCTAATTTGGATACTTGTCTTGCACCGCGCTTACACTCTTCTTCTAGTCAAACAGTTTGATCGAGGTTTCCAACCTTACGGATTGAAACAGTTTTCCATACAAACTTGTGAAGACTCAATAAGTTGTACAGAGAAACGTGATTTAAACATCAGTATGTTCAAGCTGCCCCTGCTCATAGAGGCGAGTGTTAATGTAACAACCCGCTTTGGGGGGCGTTACTTATTTGATTTATTCGCAGGTCTGCAGTTAACCAGTGAAAACAAAATAGCCATGATGCAGAGATGTACAAAAATACTCAAATAGTGTCCAATTATTACAATCCATATTGTACAAAATGTTCCAACAAAGATAAATGAAAGAAAAAAGTACAAAAGTGAAAATAAAAATGAAAGCTGTGGTCTCATGGTCGAACTCTGGCTCTGCAACTCAGGAACAACTACCTCAACATGTAAGTCGTCTGCGCTGCCAAGAAGATGGAACCGTAGGTAAGTCACAACAATTCTAGCTATAGAAATAGAGTAGTGCAAAAGTATGGAACATGCTATATAAACAATTAAGGTAGATCATGCAAGTGCAAAAGGTAAAGTAAGAGCAGACATGCAAGTAAGAGCGATAAGTAAAGTACTGGTGGCTACTCAGGTGTGGTAAGTAAAGTGCATGTAATACATAAAGTAAAGGTGATGGTACAAGTGTAAAAAGTAACGTACAAGAGCAACAACTGTGGCAAGGCATATGTAACATGGTAGCAACAATATTTTAACCAGCATGCAATATGATGACAATGGTAGGACAACCAGGTAGATGTCGTAACAATAAAAAGGACAAGTAAGCAATAGTAAAGCTAGAAACTACGTGACTTATATAGAAAAGTATAGTGTGCAACCATTGAGCCCATCTCCTGCCACGGGGGCGCTTACCAGGGCGGATCTCATTTCACTTTAGGCGGTACATTTCATTTTAGACGGTCGGTACGGTATGGTGCAATGTGTAGATGGCTCGTGGTCGCTCCCACACTTTCTCTAATATAAGTTACCCCAGTGCAGTGCCAACTACTTTCAAGCATTCAATTTTAATAGGATGTTCCAGCAGTATGATGTCAACACTGTATATCATTCAATCATTATGTTGCAATACGGTATGTCAATCCATTGTTCCAAAGGTAAAGATATTCAAATGCATTAACAACACTTCAAAGAGCTACACTAGTTGAAAAGTCAAGATAGAAGCCTCAACAGAGAATGTCAGTCCTGAGCAATGTTTTGAAGTCCAACAACTATGCTACCGATCCCATGCTTCGAGCATGCGGTATTTTCATTAAGTACACTATCTAAATTTCTAAAGTTAGAATTCATTGCGACTTACGTTATTGAGATTGTTGTAGTAAGACGAGGTTGGAGCTAGAGCTCCCAAGGGAGTTGATGCACGATAATTGGTACCTGCAAACATAAGAATAATTTGTTAACGAACACACTATTTTCTATCTATTTAACTTGATCATTTTTGATTTTATAAATAATTGAAACGTTGTCGAAAAGCGTTCTAAATTTTTATATAGGCTAGATATGAGGAAAATAATTTTTACTTAAGGAGGAAATATTTTTCTGCAGCTTCTGGTATTTTATAATTTTTAAAAGCTCAAAATGGGTTTAAAAACTAATTTTAATTAGTTATCATATTTATTCAATAATTTATTTTGAATGAAATACTTATCAGAATGTTTCAAGTGAGCTATCAAAATGACCGTATCGAAGAGTACTACAACATATAATTTTTCCATATATCAGTTTACATGAAAATAATAAGTTATGGATTTTCAAGTGAAAACGACGTATTTAAGTTTTAGGCATAAAAATGTATTCTGGAAAAACTACTCATCTAATTGAGATGAAACTAGCGCCATTAGATCCAGGACGTCATTTCTGATTTTCTCTGGCCTTGTGTTTTTCTGAGATTTATATTATTTATTATGAATTTTATATTAGAAAATCCATATTATATAATTATTGAAATAAGTTTATACTCTTATTTATACACAAAATACATTGTAAATATCTTTACGTGAGTAAGCAGCGGGGGGGGGGGGGGGGGACTTCGATGTCGACGGGGCGGAGGCGATAGCGGGCAACGGCGGAACTCGGCAGGAGGCGGATGCACTACTTGTCTGAGCATGGCAGCAAGGCGTACGACGGTGCTCCTGGGTGACGAAGGCGAGGAGAGAGGAGGAGGTGTCAGACGGTGCTCCGAGGTGGCAACGAGCGACGTTGGGATGAGTAGAGGCGACGGCGAAGTCGAAGAGTGGATATGGGAGCTCGCGACGGTGGTAAGCTACGTAGTGGAGACGAGGTAAGGATGGGCGCTCCGGTGATGCTGCGGGGATGAACGGAGAAGTGAGGGGTCGTGGCGGCGTCGAGCTGAGGGTGGGCCATGCGGTGGTGAAGCGAGGGGAGGCGTTGGAGCTCGGGGGTTTGAGCTGGGGCATGTGGCAGTCGACGTGGTGTCGGAGAGGGGAGAGCGGCAGTGATGTCGTCTGGGTGCAGCAGAGAGGGAGTGATGGAGAGGGGGTTGTCGTGGGGAAGTGCCGCTTGGGGGCTTCAGGGCTGTCGGAGCTCCGAGGAGCTTGGGGAATGTAGGGGAGGAGAGGAGAGAAGGGGGTCTCGTGCGAGCTGATGGTGAGGTGGGGGCGTCGGTGTGAGTTAGGGGATTCGAACGAGAGAGAGCAAGATTGTAGAAGATGGGTTCGACGGAAGGAAAAGGGTTTCGTTTGGGCTAGGCTCGTAGAGCTGAGTGAGAAGAGAGCCCGGGTTAGGTTTAATATATAGGTAATAGAAAAAAAATGACAGTAGTAATAATAGTGATAATAATAATAATAGGGGATATTAATTGACATCAATTCAGATCCAATAAAATTGGATCTGACCAACTAGGGAGGTGGGTTAATGGGAGTAGTTAGGGTATTAATTAAGGGTAGATCTATGGTTACGGTAAGAGTAATTTGGTAGTTAGTAATAGTAAAAAGTCATTAGGGGATGTAAATACAGCCCCATTTTCGCATATGACTCCGAAAAATTACGAAAACATCGCCACGGGATCATATCATTGCGAGGATCACGACTACGAGATCCATTTTGGGGTTTGAGCTACATGGATACTAGTTTAGGCTAAAACATTTAGAAAGCGAGTTTATGGGTTCTAAGTTGATTTGATATCAGAAAATTATGAAATTAATATGGGGAGCCCTAAATTATCATAGAATGATACCATAGAAATTTGAAAGCATTTTCATATTGTTTGTATAGAAAATTAATTCATTCAGCCAAAACAATAATAATTGAAAATGAATTTTTATCAAAAAATTTTAGAGGTATTTGATGAAACCCAAACTTATTGAAATACACCATAACTAGTTTAATTCTTCAAAATATTTTTATAAGAAATTTTGAAATCATTTTTGATATAGAAACTCCTGACTAACCAAAATTTTAAAATGTGAAAATATGTTAAATACGTAAATCGATGTGTTGAAAAAATATGGGTCGTTATAGTTAAGTAGTGTGCTTTTATTGTGTTAAAATTTACAGCTTAAGGAAATCATTATCCTTATCTCGGTGCTATGAAGGACACTTTTAATATCAGTGAGAATATAGTTTGGTTTATCAAATATTCCTCTACTATTCATTTTGTCGTGTTGATTTATTTCTTTTAAGGATATTATGATTTGGATTCCACTTTTGTAAAACATAGAATTACCCTAGTTTAGCATATGTTCATGATTTTTAAATATAGTTAAAATGATTTTTATTCAACTATATCCTCCGATTATTTCTGCGATCATCTTTAGCTATATAGATGAACAAATATTATTATTTAATGGGATAGGAACCCAACCATCTTGAGCTTCACAACCTTGAGGAGACTCAACAAGTTGATCGACTCTGCAGTTGGTAGATAATCTCATTATCAATCACATCACATGTGACTCCCTATTGGTTTTTACCCCTAGTCACTTATGATCTTAAAAAGACTCAACAAACTATAATGAATAGTCTAGTTGAACCCTTGTATTCATGTCTAATATTAACTTACACCGATACTCGAGGAGACCCGACACAGCGGTTTGGGTTAATACTGGACTACTTCTTATGTATGATGGAGTCAGTTTCTAATAGAGATCAGGTCATAGCTTGAGGAGACTCAATAACCATGACATGCATCTTTTAGTCCCCTAATCCAAAAACAAGGAGGGCTATGGCTAACCTTGAAGAAGATTTTTAACGTACTTGACTAGATATAATCGACAGTGTGACATAATCATAATTCATATATTTGTAGTCAAGCAAAATACGACCAGGGATTTGGCTAGGCCAAGATCACTATCCCCAGTCGAGCTAGGGTGATCCACAACACTAGTCAAAAAACACTAACCAGATCATGGTCCATTGAAGGAAACTAAGTATTCATATGTGTGCCATCGACTATAAATGGCTTCATTAAAACTAGTTAATCCTATCAACTAGTTGAATCCTAAAATTCGAAATTATTAGAATTGATTAATAACTTTTATTAATATCCTTATCAACTATAAGGATTATTATGGTGCTACCCTAATCATGTATTAGGTATTTAAATAACTTTAAATCATAGCATGTCCTTCAAAAATTATCATATAATTTTCTTAAGGCTTTTAATGGCTATTCTAAAGTCTTTCTTGAATTATCATATAATCAAAAATAACTAATATAACCATTAAAAATATCAACTAAACAATTCAGCAGGATAACAAAGCAATTAAAATTTATCTCATAAAATTTTCTTGCTAAACATGCAACTTAAATTTTATCTCATAATTTCAAGTTACATTTATTATCATCATATAATAATTAAGATCTAATTTTAAAATTATCAAATGACTTTAGAATTAAATCTAATTTTCAAAAACAATTTTCGAAAATAAAACGTTGCTCGGGAACGATTATTTAATAGTTTAAATAAAAACCTCCATCTGATGGAGAAATATGCCGTATGACATACATTTTATAATTACAAAAATAGATCATGCAGACAAGGCTCTGATACCATTGTGGGGTTTTCTAGGTCCTTAGGGCTATAAATTCGACGTTCGGCCTAAGTCAGACAGACGGCGAAAACAAAATTAGCAGCAGAAAAATCAACTTAAAACAGTTTTAAGTTTAAGCCCTAAAGAAATTAACCCTAGCCAAGATCTCTTCTATCTCAGGGTTGGGTCCAACCAACCCCTAAGGATAGATCTATCTAACTTTTGCAATTATAAACACATGAATATTTAAACTACATACCTTTCACTTTGTTTCTGCAGAATACGAAGCGCCGTTTTCAGCAACATTTCTTTGGCCACACGTCGCTTCTCCCAAGCCAAACCGCATCCCGAGCCGCACCTTGTCACAAGCCAAACCGCTTCCCGAACCGCACCACGTCCCAAGGAGAGCAACACTCTTATCGCTGAGCCAACCAAGTGCCGAAGAATATTTCACCTTGAGTGGATCCTTCGTCAAGACTTCGGATCCGATCCGAGCTCCTTCGTAGCTTTGCTAGAGCCCGAACAGGAGCAAGGAAGAATTTAGGGAGAAAGAGAATATTTTATGTAAGCTTAGATCCGGGCTTGCTCACGTCTAATGGAGCTAGTCAGATCTGAAGCTTGGGACAAGTTTCTAGGAGGGGAGTATGCCCCTATTTATATAGGCAACTGACCCCTCCCCTTCAGTCCATATCCGATGTGGCACAAAAAGTTTTTTGGAGAAAAATTAATTAACGTTTGCCTTTCACAAAGGCCAAACTTTAGCGAATTTTTCATCCATCACTGTTGTGCTTCGCAAGTGATACAACCTATCAAATCGAAGAGGGTTGAACGGTGAACGCGTAGGAAGAAACGACACTCCATTCCGAGTTCATTTGACCCTTCAAACAAAGGTCCAAAGATATCCTAAAACCATGCATTTCATAAAAATGCAGCTGCCATTCCATCTAGGGTTCACAACCCAAGCGTGGGCCCACGACATGGGCCCCACCTTTCTAGCACGTGCCTGCGCTGGCACGGGCAAGCGGGCCCCTGCCCGTAAGAAGCGGGCGGGACCCGTCCGCTGCCAGCAGGTGCGGGGCGTCTGTTCTTTTAATGGGTGTGGCTGCATGCATGCCTTGTGGGCACGGGTACCCGCCTGCCAAGCGGGTCGGGTACCCGTGGGTCGGGTCCCCGCCTAGCGGGCACCCCACCCGCAGTGTTCAATATGGGCTACAAGCATGGTTTTGGCTTTATATTGTGCGTTTGGCGTCCGTTTTGGACGTCGTTCGAACCTGGATCTAGACCGAGACGATCCCGTCATCCATGTAACCATTTCTTTGTGTTTATTATATTAAATATGCATGTAAATGTTTTACGACACATTTAATTCCATTTGCATCATATGCAAAATTTCCACATCTATTATTAAAAACCCATTTGCATCAAATACAAATGAACTGAGGGCATACATCTCTCAACAATTTTGATGACTGCTAGTTAAATTTTACACCCATTTTCCACCATTTTTCCCGTGTTTCTGCTTTATTTTATGCCCTCTCCTTTGTTTTTATCACTTTTTATTATCTTTTACCACTTTTACACCCTGGGTTTGTTTCTCTCCGTGTTTCAGGTGATCGAGCCCAAAAATATGCATTCTAGGAGATATTGAGGCCTTATGAGGGAAGCCGGTAAAGGGAGTGCCATGGTTGAGCTCGGAGGTAAAAAGGAGGAGAAGAAGATATGACACGACCGTGCGTGCATTTTCACGACCGTGTCAGTGCACCAGCTACAAGGAAAAGCTGGAGAAGATCGACACGGCCATGCGACACGGCCATGTCGCAATTATTCTAGTACGATGGAAAATTGCATAGACATCTCGCATGGACGTGCTAAATTTGGAGCATCTAGGCACCAGATGCACAGAGGCTGGATGACTGACGTCCCCTAGATTTGCGCATACAAGGGTGCTATATGATTGGGGATACCAGATTTAGATATTTATACCGCAAGTGCACGGTGTTGTAGTGTGGCTTGGGGGTCGAACACAGGGAGCCATGGTTGTGCTTGTGTCAAAGAGGAACCGGTTCACCCTATGGATGAGCTAGCCCGAATCGATCGCTGGTTTGTCACAAAATGTAGATACAAGGATAAACAATATAAAAGGAAACCTAGGACTTCGGTTTCCATCCTATCATGTGTTCTCACTATTACGACTGATGGATAGGAATACGATTGGAATTAGGGTTTAGTGGTGAGACGTTGCCTCTAAGAGTGATACCAGCGTCCCATGGGCCCGATATTCCGGTCGGTGCCCTGGATGATACGCCGGACTACCCAGGTTCGATCAGTGGGCATTCTCATGTCCATTAACACTGACCGACTCCGGGAGCACTAAGCTTGCAATGATAACTCCCAACATCTCATCCTGCCATTCCCACGTGCTAGGATTCGATGTCTACACTAAGGGCGTGAGCTGCGGTTAGGGAGTCAACCGTCAAGTTTATTCCCCCGTGGCCCTACGGTCAAAGGCGGTCTTTTCCCACCAATGACAATGAAACACCCTACGTAACCATCTAAATTTCTAATCCCTAACGAAATCCTAGTCCTATAGACGCATTAGGGAGAACTCACAAAGGGGTTTCCACCAAAATCCCAGATTTGGGAACTACTCACACATATTAGCTAAAAAGCAATCTAAATGAAAATCAACCGTAAAAATCATGATCAGGCAATTGAAACGAAGTAGCAGCAATGCTATTAAGACTATATTAAAGTTTCAGAAAGATCAGAAGACTTACAAATAACAATAAAATTCCAACCGCCACAAATGGAGAAAAAGACAGAAAAAATCAAAAGCTGCGTTTTCTGAAACCTAGGGCAAATATATATAGAAATTTACTTCACCCGATCGGTTGAAGTATCAACCGATCGGGTGAGCTGCTTGATGCTTCGGTCGTCGGCTTCGGGAACTTCACCTGGGTGCTGAGGAGAGCGGGTGGAGCGAGCATGTCGTCGTTTGAAGAGAAGCGGCATCAGGTGAACCGATCGGTTGAGTTATCAACCGATCGGTTGGAGTTTCATCTAAAAGAACAGAGAAGATCGACGAACAGACACGGTCAGCGAACCGTCGGTTGAGCTCTCCGGGTAGTCGCTAGGAAATTTCGCTACAGATGAACCGATCGGGTGAGATGTCACCCGATTAGTTGGAATTCAGCTCCAAATGGCTGAGAACTCTGATGTGTTCAACCGGTCGACGAACCGGTCGGTTGGGCTGCACTTCGCTTCAGCTTGCATCCGGGTCGGACATGCGTGCACCACCCGATCGGTTGGCTGTGTCCAACCGATCGGGTGGGGGCTAAAAATGGCAATCTTCGTCGTTTGGCCCCCTGGATCGCGCGTGACTCCTCCCGTTGCTCCAGGGACTCATGATATCTTCGTTAAATGTCCCCAACGCTGGAAATCTCCTGCAAACACACAAAAACACAGATAAGGGAAAGAAAACTAGAAACACTAGAAAATGGATACGGGACGGCGGAAAATAACGGAAAAACACAAAGAAAACGTGCGTGAATATATAAAATATAAACACACGTCAAAATCCCCAAGCTGAACCCTTCCTCGTCCTCGAGGAAGACGAGTGAGAGTAGGAGCTCGGAGGGAGAAAATAGAGAGAAAGAGAGAGAAAGAGAAATCAAATCCTAAATCGACCGTCAGGGCCAACAAAACCAAACACGCCGCACCAAGCAAGCAAACGACAAATCACGACACTAAACCGAGGAATACAAGTCCAAACAAGTGCAGTGGGCCCACGCGGTGAAGCGCGAGTGAGTGTGGTCGTGTGCTAGCAGACGGTGTCACTATCTACATTGTGCAATAAGCTCCATATACTCAAATCCAAGGAAATACCCGAATATCGATTCGATTTGAAATAAGCGGTGAATAGTAGCTCAAGCATGCATGAGAAGAGAGTGAGAATCGAAGCATATCATGTGTCAGGGACTCCACAGCTAGGGACTAGAAAATCACCACACTATTGCCTAGGTAATCGTAAGAAAGTTCCTATTCCAAGTGTTTTCGAAAACGATGGAGGTTGAGATGATGTGGAGTAGAACACTTGGTGCAAATTCTCGCCTTCCCTTTATTCTCGGTAGATAGGAAAATATTCACACATTTTTTTGGGTTTTGGATATTTGTATTTTTTTTGGATTTTTGGCTATACATATTTTTTTCTTTTCTCTTTTCTTTTTCATATTTTCGGTTTTTCTTATCTCTCTTTTATTTGGATTTTTGGTATTTTGGGATATATACATGTGTACTCTCCCAAGTGGGAGAACTGTACATGACGAGGGGATTTGCACCAAGTAAATTAAAAAAGAAATCGGATTCTAAACACTTGGGCAAAGGAGATTTTTCTTGCTAATCAGAGCATAGGCTAAATGGGTTATCCTAGTCCTAATTGTGGAATCCCGACACATGCGAATTGAAATATACGATATAAAATATTCATGCATATAGAAGCAGACATGGGAAGCAAATACCACATATTCAAATCGAAGCATGATAATCTAGGGGTCATCCCAGGACATGTATATAAATCAAAATCACAAAGTAGAAGCACACCATAAGCTAGTCACGACACACGACACACATAAAAGCAAAGTGGACCACGATGCATGAAATGCAAGAGGACTCGGCTTCCTAGGGTTAGTGAATGTGATTATCGAAGACATGCTAGGTGTATGTGTGATTCTGTGGCAGTTCATCATATGGGGTCATCTCTAGGAGAAAGAGATCAAAAGATGAGAAGAAAAAAAGTAAAACATGATGAAAACGACTCAAAAACGAAGAAAAATACGTAAATGACACACGAAGTGCGACTCCCCCAAGCTGAAACTTGCATTGCCCTCAATGCAATAGAAGTAAATACGGGAGGGCAAAGAAAATGGGGGGGAATACGCACCGACACAAAAAGAATGAAAAAACAAGAAAAACACACATACAAACTAGGAAAAATAAAAATAAGGGAAAAAACGAAGAAAATAAAAGATAGAAAATCACACCACACAACATATATAGACAAGCACACCATAAAAACATCACACGACAGCACACATAAAAAAAATTGACTTCCCCTAAGCTAGACATGACAATGCTAGCAATAAGATATAATCATGATGATTCCGAAATATGTTAGGGGGAGGTCAATTGGAGCCGCTATCGGTAGAACGTTAGGGAGATGGTGAGGAGGGTGGTGAATAGTGGAGGAAGGAATCTTCAGAGGACGAAAGAGAGGGTGTGCCGACAAGAGTAGGAGGGTCAACGGGCTGGAAAACCGGTGGATCGAGATTTATTGGAGGATCATGGTGGATAATGATTGCACCGGGTGAACCCACACACGGGTGCCAATCGGGGGGATTCAAGGGTGGGAAATATACAAGTGAGGCATACCAAGGATCCGGGTTGAACTCCCATGGTAGATGTGAAATACGAATGGGGAGGCGCTCAGGAGATGAGGGTGCGAGGACGACAAATGGAGTGTTGGCAGGACTATAGGGGTAGACCGCACGCTCCTCACCAAAAGGAGTAAGCATACCGATAGCGATCAAGTAGTTGCGATCGATACGGCTACGTCCCGGTACAATAGGGAGGTCGGGCGGTAGTCTCAAAACACAACTGAAAATAAGAGTAATCATCCCCCCCACAGCAGATAGAGCCAGAAATCGCGCGGCTAACGGATAAGATCTCGTGGATGATCCAATGAGCGGTGTTTATGGGTAATGGGATATTGCCATGAATCCTGTCATGGGACATGGTGTAAATAAAGAGGAGCTCATCTCTGGACACCGTGGATACATCTACACGAGCAATAATGGTGTTGGCAAGGAAGCAATGGGCGAAGCAGTAGCATGGTTGTATGATGTAGGAGGCAAGAGCTACTGCTGGAAATGTGGTATATCGGGTGAACCGTTTCCAAACGCCATCATCCCGAAAGTAAGAAAAGATGTCAGTCCGAGCATGGGTTGAGCATTCAACATGATGATCGGGATGAGGGAAGTTCAGAATATTGTTAAGCGTGGCAAAGCTCATGGAAAAATCACAATTGAAGGCGCGGAAGGTGAAACCACAATCGGACGCATCGAGTGAACTAAGGAACTCAAGTGTGAGATTCATGTGTGTGTATGCATGGGCACGCAGAAGGAAGTCGAAACCAATCAAGCGAAAAAGTGCCCTGACACCCCTAAAGAGTCCAAGAGATTTGAGAGTGGGGGAATCGGCAAAAAGAGTTGGTCACATCGGTCGATGAAGTAGGGCGTGCAGACGCGCCGATTGCTCTTCAGAAATTGGGTTTATGCCCAGGAATGATTGGTGAAAAGGGCCGTGAAGAGGATGTCTGCGTGAGGATGAGGCGATCTCTTTTCCCTTCCCGGACATGGTAATGATGTGGGTAGGAACGATAAAGCGGGGGAGGGTTATTATGATGAGGATAATGCCGATGAAATAGGTAGACTCAATATCCAGACGTTGCACATATGGAAATAAATATTAAGAGTGGAAATAGGTTACCCATCAATGTTGTAAGATCAAGCACCCGAAAGACCCCACGCCGCATGAGGAAGAGATTTGGGAAGCCGTCGCTCGCTGAACCGACAAGAAGTGAACTTTTCAAAAATTTGGGGGCTAGGGTTAGGGTTTGGACGCTTGGCGGGTGAATGTTGTCGATGGGAATGGTGTTGATGGTGGGGGAGTTTGTGAATGAGTGAGGGTGAGGATTTAGGGGTAGAGGGGTAGATGGAGCAGATCGATTTGGAAGATGGAGAGAGGGGAGACGTGCGAACGAAAATGTGGGGGTCGGGTGAATAATGTCGGGTAAGGGGGAGTATATATAGGGGCGAAAGCGAACCGATCGAGAAAGGGTTCACCCGATCGGTTGGGTAAGTTTCAAAAATTTTATGTCGGTCAACAGCTACAGGCGAACCGATCTGGTGAGTTTTCACACGATTGGTTGACCGCTTCCCAAATTTTCCCAAGATCACTGTGCTTTTCACCCGGTCAGCGACACAACCACTACTTCATATCACCCGATCGGTTGATTTAATCCTCCAATTTCCGGAGAAGTCTGCTCTTCTCACACGATCTGCCACCCGGTCTCTGCTTGCTCCACCCGACTAGGTCATTGAAGAACAGATATATGCCATTGTCAGATACGTCCCACCCGATCGGTTGAGGGCTCAACCGATCGGTTGGGGGCTTGTTTCCTGCAAAAAGTTCAAAAATGGCCTAAGTCCCTCGACGAAAGTTACCGTTGTTGAATTTATTCATCAAAATAAGAAAAATAAGCCTAAAAATAAAGGTGAAAGTTTAGAACATGGGTTGCCTCCCATGAAGCGCTGTTGTTTAACATCGTTTGCTCGACGCCTCATTTAGTGGTCAATTCGGATCCGGAGGGTTTGAAGACGAGCCCTCGTTCATTGAGATTCCGACCGAAGAGATTGCTGGTTCTCCAACCGCATAATGTTTTAGGTGCTGCCTGTTGAATTTGAACGGCTCATCTCTTCCCATTATCTCAATAGCTCCGTGCGGGAAGACCTTGGTGACGAGGAAGGGTCCTTACCACCTCGACTTGAGCTTTCCAGGAAAAAGCTTCAGCCTCGAGTTGAATAGGAGAACTAAGTTTCCTTACTTGAATTCCCTCTTCAGGATGCGCTTATCGTGCCACCGCTTCAACTTTTCCTTGTAGATCCGGGCATTTTCATAAGCATTGAGTCGGATCTCATCAAGCTCGTTCAGTTGTAGTTGTCGGTGGCCTCCAACTTCCTTGGCGACAAAATTCGGATCCTTGATTGCCCAAAATTCCTTGTGTTCCAATTCTATGGGTAGATGGCATGCCTTCCCGTAGACAAGCCGGTAGGGAGTTGTACCGATCGGAGTCATGAACGCCATCATGTAAGCCCAGAGCACGTCAGAAAGTTTTGATGACCAATCCTTCCTAGAGTTGGCCACCGTCTTCTCCAGTATGCTCTTGATCTCCCTGTTAGAAACTTCCACTTGGCCGCTAGTCTGCGGGTGATAGGCACGTTCGATTCGGTGTTGCACCCCGTACTTCTTCAAGAGAGCTTCGAATTTCTTCTCTATAAAGTGGCTCCCTCCGTCACTGATTAAAACTCGAGGCACGTCGAACCGTGGGAAGATGTTGTTTTTAAAGAACTTGGCGACCACCCGGGAATCATTAGTAGGACTGGCTATCGCTTCTACCCACTTCGACACATAGTCCACGGCTACCAAGATATACTGATTTCCAGAGGACGAGAGGATCGGTCCCATGAAGTCTACTCCCCACACATCGAAGATCTCGACCTCTAAAATGTAGTGATGAGGCATTTCGTTCCTCTTGGAGATGTTTCCCTTCCTTTGGCATTTGTCGCAAGCCTGGACATAAGCGTGGGTGTCCTTAAAGAGGGTCGGCCAATAGAATCCACTCTGGTGGATTTTCACCGTCGTCTTATAAGCGCTTGCATGTCCTCCACACTGCTGATCATGGCAATGGGAAATTATGGAGGTCGCTTCAGTTTCAGGAATGCACCATCGTATCACCCCATCATTACAGGTCTTGTACAAATGAGGGTCGTCCCAATAAAATTTACGGACCTCGTGAAATAATTTCTTCTTCTGCTGATAGCTCACGTTGTCGGGGACGATGGCACATGTCAGATAATTAGCGATGGCGGCGTACCAATGAGTCCAAGCGGAAGAGATGGAGAAGAGATGCTCGTCAGGGAGCGAGTCATCAACCGGAGTAGAATTCAAATCGAGAGTAGGCATTCTGGACAAGTGATCGGCAACGACATTCTCTGCCCCCTTCTTGTCTTTGATCTCCAAGTCGAAGTCCTGGAGAAGGAGAATCCACCTTATGAGTCACGGCTTAGCATCCTTCTTGCTCAAAAGGTATTTGAGAGCCGCATGATCCATGTGCACATTACCTCGGCACCAACGAGATACTGCCGGAACTTGTCCATGTCATAGATGACTACTAGCAATTCTTTCTCCGTGGTCGTATAATTCCTTTGGGCTACGTCGAGGGTCTTGCTTGTATAGTATATAACATGCAGATTTTTATCCTTCATCTGCCCCAAGATAGCTCCAACAGCATAATCGCTAGCATCGCACATTAACTCGAAAGGTAGATTCCAGTCCGACGGCTGAATCACAGGTGCGAAAATCAAGGCTTGCTTCAGAAGGCAGAAGGCTTCCATACACTCGTCGTTGAAGACGAAAGGTGCATCCTTCACAAGGAGTTGAGTCAACAGCCTGGAAATCTTGGAGAAGTCCATTATAAAGCGACGGTAGAATCCCGTGTGCCTTAAAAAACCACGGACCCCTCGAAGATTAAGTGGAGGCGGAAGCTTTTCGATCACCTATACTTTTACCTTGTCTACCTCGATCCCCCTTAATGAAATGACGTGTCCCAGTACAACTCCTCTTGGACCATGAAATGGAATTTTTCCCAGTTCAGAACTAGACCCTTATCTTGACACCTCTCCAGGACTTTAGTTAGATTGCGGAGGCGTGAGTCAAACTCTGTTCCATAGACGGAAAAATCATCGATGAAATCCTCCATGATATCCTGGGAGTAGTCAGAGAAGATTGCATACATTAATCTTTGGAATGTAGCCGGGGCGTTGCAAATCCCAAACGGCATTCTCCTGTAAGCATATGTCCCAATTGGACAAGTAAAAGTTATCTTCTCCCGGTCATCGTTATGGATGGGTATTTGAAGAAAACTGGAGTACCCGTCTATGAAGAAGAAGTAGTTATGCTTTGCTAGCCTCTCGATCATCTAATCAATGAAAGGAAGAGGATAGTGATCCTTCCTTGTGGCCTTGTTCAGCTTCCGGTAGTCGATGCACATCTGGTACCCTGTGACGGTCCTCGTGGGTATGAGCTCATTTTTCTCGTTGCGAATCACCGTCATTCCTCCTTTCTTGGGTACAACGTGCACCGGGCTAACCCAGCGACTGTCGTAGATAGGGTATATGATACCGGCATGTAGAAGCCTAACAATCTCCTTCTTGACCACCTCCATCAGGATGGGATTCAGTCTTCGTTGCGGCTCAATTGGGGAGGCTTGCTCATCTTCAAGCAGTATCCTATGTGAGCAAAACCCTAAGCTCACTCCCTTCAAGTCTTCGATTGCATACCCGAAAACACTTTTAAACCTTTTTAAAACACCAAGAAGTTTGGTCATCTGGTCTTCAGGCAGCGAGGAGTTCATTATGACCGGCAGCGTCGAATCCTCCCCCAAATATTCATACTTCAGTCCCGGAGGCAACTCTTTCATCTTAACCTCATGGGGGCCCCGACACATATTTCTCAAGCTGAGCATCTTCTAGTGAAAGGACTTCTTCGTCGATCTCCTAAAAGCTAGCATCTGGAACTTCACTCCCAGCCATGGTTTCGCATGGCAAAGCCTCGCAAGGTAACGAGGGGATAACGGAGGGAGTTGATAATAATCATCCGGGAAGAAGGATTCAACGTGAAAACAGGTCTCAACAGTCGATGGTTCCCCACCACCGCTTCCAGCTTCCTCATTTTCCCAAGATCCGGGATGCTCTATAGAAGTCAGCAAGGAATAGATCGATTCATGTTCAACATATTTGATAGACTCTGCCTGATAGTTCTCCTGACAAAACTCCTCATAGGTGAACAATTCTTCCCCACTGAATTCGGAACTGGGCACGTCAATATACGCCACTTCATCTGGAGGAAGGAGAGTTGGCGTGACTGGATGCTGCTGCATATCATGATACCTTCTCTGATTTTCCACAGCAGCAGACAGAAGGGATAGAATGTTCGAAGCACTTAGAGATTCTGTCAAACTTTGTGCCAAACAGCGGACGTGGTGTGAATGATCCCAGATATCGCCCGAAACGGCACATAACATCCTTGTCGTGGAGAGAAAACCTGTAAGAAAAGGATAGAGAGAGAGAACTGCACGGATAGAAAACACGTCAAAAGCACGGGTAGCATGAATGGGGGTGAGGAGTAGCGGTGGAAGTATGGCGACTCAGTCTACCAATTCTATACAACTAATATTTACAATATGTCCAAGTAAAATCAAAAAGTGTAGAATAAGAAAATTACCGTGAGATAGGGATGTAAGCTAGACTCAAGGGTTCATCGGGTCCTAAAATTAACAAGCATGTTGCCTCCCCGGCAACGGCGCCATAAAGCTTGACGTCTGTAACGGCCGGTTTCCGATCGTACTTTCTTTGTGCACGTGCTCTTGATGGTGCACGTGTTTATTTTTGACTTTATTTGATTTTGAATATTATTGAGTGATATATCGACGTGATTGTCTCTGGAAGTATTAGATTGTGGAATAACTTTGTAACGACATATCTCGAGTCGTTCTTCAGCGATACTATCTTGTTTGACGTAACGTCGCGACTTTCTGTTTTGACGCGAGACGTTATGAATTTTAGTTTCGTCTCTCGACGTCGAAATTTGGATCCGTCTTCTCCACTCTCTTTCTTTAGTCGTCTCGAACACCCCATAATTATTTTATAATTTTTGGACTTAATTTGACCTATTTTCCATTTTCTGAAAGTTTTAAATAATTTTAAAACCTATTTTTATAAGAGTTTTAATTACAATAAAATTCCTATATTATAATAACGTATTAAAGAATTTTTAGGCAAAATTTTAGAATTTTTGGCCGCACCCATTTCGCGTGAGGGAGAGGAGAGTAATTTTAACTAAATTAATTATTTTAAATTATTTTAATAACGTTTTTCCGAACCCTAACCCTAACCCTAGCTCTAACCTATTTAAATTAGCCCTAGGCAAAGTTTTTTCGTCATTGCTCAAAACCCTAGCCGCCGTTTCCCCTTCCAAAGCTTCGTCGCAACGTTGCGACGATCGCACAGCGCACGACCGGAGCTCACCCCCGCACATCCCCGTGCACGACCGGAGCAAGCCCCCGCATCGCCGCTGCATCGCACCCCGCTGCATCGCACCCCGCTGTCGCCCCGCTCCGACCGAGGCTCTCTCTCGGTCTGACCGAGAGACTTCCTCGCACAGCCGCCCGCACCGCTCCGCTCCGCATCGCCAAGCGCCCGACCGACCCGCCTTGTCGGTCTGACCGAGACGCCGCCCCGCTGCATCGCCCCCATCGCTTCGCCCGCACCCGCAGCGCACGACCGACGGGATCTGTCGGTCTGACCGACGATTTCCCTCGCACCGCCGCTGCGACCGACCCCGCCGCATCACAGCTCGCACGACCGAGAGCCTCTCTCGGTCTGACCGAGAGGAACCCCCGCACCCGCAGTGACCGACCGACGGCCAAACGTCGCAAGTTGGTTTCTCCCACACCAACTTCTGTGGTGGGCCCCCCAAGTGCTCCTGAGGTGTTGTGGGCCCCCTTGGACCCCTAGCACTGCTGTGGGCCCCACTTGGACGTGCTACTTCGTGGATTTGCCGTCTACGACGTTGCGACACGTCGTAGGCCTTCGTCGCAAGTTCGAACTTTTGGAGAGACGTGCGAGGACCAGATCTGAAGCTGAGGAGTTCTCCGATCAGACCCTACATCCAATCTACAGCAAACTCCGGTTCAGGTTGGTTCCCCGAAACTCGTAGAAACCCCCACAATAGCTGACTGAACCCTAAACTAAAAACCGTCAACTTGAACTAAATTTACTTTCCAGCTCCTGTAAAATGTTGTTTGAACATAGAAAATCGACGAACGGACTTTGTTGACTGTGCACATAGGATAGATCGTCGATTAGGCTGAACATAAAAAAAAGTGACTTTTGACGAATAGGATAGTCCCGAAAACCTAGAAACGAAACCTAATAGGATTTGATGAATTTGAGACCTGACATCGTCGTCGTGGCGATATTTCAGACGGACTTCCGCGGACGAGACGCTCGGACGGGACGATTCGAGAGGACGACACACTCGCCATCGCAGGCAAGTGTATCCACTTGCACTTTTTGGCCGTGCTTAGGCCTTAGTTGGTTAGAATTGTTAACTGTGAACAAATAGAACCGGACGTGAAATGATAGCGTCCGGGACGACTCCTGACGGCTCAGACTTGACGACGAAGTCTGAGCCCGACAACAACAATTTTTGACATCATAGGGCTATCATGTGTGTGCGTGTGTGTGGACACCCTAGAATAACCCTTCCCGTCTTGTCACGTCACGTCCCGTCTTGCACAGCCCGCTGGGCAATAGGGCACTCGCCGAGTGATCCCGTGTACTGATTCACAGCCTGCGGGCAATAGGGCACTCTCCAAGTTAGAGAGAGTGATCCCTTGTACTGATACACAGCCCGAGGGCAATAGGGCACTCTCCAAGTTAGAGAGAGTGATCCCTTGTACTGATTCTCAGCCTGCGGGCAATAGGGCACTCGCCAAGCTAGAGCGAGTGATCCCTTGTACTGGTGTCTTGTCTTGTCTTGTCTTGGGGTTTGGGGTTGGGTTGAGCGTGCGCACGGCAAGAGGGTCTGATCCCCCTTGAACCGTAAGGCGTGAACCCTTTTTGTGTCTCACTTGTCTTGTCCTGCCTTGCTTCCGTCACGTCACGTCTTGTCCTGACACCTGTAGGCTAGTCCCGTAGTTGGTAGCACACGCTACAACTACTACTTGTTGCGCTTTACTTTCCTGCTACGTTACTTCTCTTGTACTTGTTGTAACCCCAGCATGCTAATCAACCAGTAAAACGTTGTCTAAAAAGTTGATACACTTGCAGTTTGGTCTAACCCTTTTTGTAGACCTGACCTGACGTACAGTTCCTTCTTTTGGTGCTGTACGTCAGGTGTTGAGCCAGAGTACGTCGACGAGGCGGACTTGCCAGCTGACGGAGAGCCGGAGGACGTTGATCCGGAGTACGACCTGGAGGAGGACCAGAGTTAGAGGCCTCTTGTTGCTGATCCAGATTTCTGTTCCAGTTTAGATTTGGTGGGTAGCACATGTTGCTTTCTTGTCTAGGTTGGGTGCTTGCACCAGTAGTTTCCTTTTCTGCAGTTGTAGCCTTCGGGCGTTTCAGACTCTCGATACTTTTGGATGTTTTATTTGGAATAAAATGAAATGATATCTCTTTTCAATACTTTGTTGTTTCCGTACTAACTTGCAGGGACCTGTTTCCTTCGTTTGGAATATCACAGACGCTTATTGGGTCCGGGCTCTTAGCCCTGGCCTAAGCGGGCCTTAGTCACGCTTCGCCTCCGCCCTTTTTGGGAAGCGGGGCGTGACAACGTCCCCTAGATTTGCGCATACAAGGGTGCTATATGATTGGGGATACCAGATTTAGATATTTATACTGCAAGCGCACGGTGTGTAGTGTGGCTTGAGGGTTGAACACAGGGAGGCGTGGTTTTGCTTGTGTCAAAGAGGAACCGGTTCACCCTATGGGTGAGCTAGCCCGAATCGATTGCTGGTTTGTCACAAAATATAGATACGAGGATAAACAATATAAAAGGAAACCTAGGACTTCGGTTTCCTCCCTATCATGTGTTCTCACTATTACGACCGACTGATAGGAATACGATTGGAATTAGGGTTTAGTGGTGAGACGTTGCCTCTAAGAGTGATACCAGTGTCTCATGGGCCCGATATTCCGGTCGGTGCCCAGGATGATGCGCCGGACTACCCAGGTTCGGTCAGTGGGCATTCCCATGTCCATTAACACTGACCGACTCCAGGAGCACCAAGCTCGCAACGATAACTCCCAACATCTCATCCTGCCGTTCCCACGTGCTAGGATTCGATGTCTATGCTAAGGGCGTAAGCTGCGGCTATGGAGTCAACCATCAAGTTTATTCCCCCTTGGCCCTACGGTCAAAGGATGACAATGAAACCCCCGGCATAACCATTAAATTCCTAATCCCTAATGAAATCCTAGTCCTATGGACGCATTAGGGAGAACCCACGAAGGGGTTTTCACCAAAATCCCAGATTTGGGAACTACTCATAAATATTAGCTAAAAAGCAATCTAAATGAAAATCTACCGTAAAAATCATGCAGGTAAATAGTAGTAATGCTATTAAGACTATATTAAAGTTTCACAAAGATCAGAAGACTTACAAATAACAATAAAATTCCAGCCGTCACAAATGGAGAGAAGACAGAAAAATCAAAAGCTGCGTTTTCTGAAACCTAGCGCAACTATATATAGAAATTGACTTCACCCGATCGGTTGAAGTATCAACTGATCGGGTGAGCTGCTTGATGCTTCGGCCGTCGGCTTCGAGAACTTCACCCGGGTGCTGAGGAGAGCGGGTGGAGCAAGCGGGTCGTCGTTTAAAGAGAAGCGGCATCAGGTGAATCGATCGGTTGAGTTATCAACCGATCAGTTGGACTTTTGCCCAAAAGAACAGAGAAGATCGACGAACAGACACGGTCAGCGAATCGTCGGTTGAGCTCTCTGGGTCGTCGCTTGGAAATTTTGCTACTGATGAACCGATCGGGTGAGATGTCACCCGATCGGTTGGAATTCAGCTCCAAATGGCCGAGAACTCTGCTGCGTTCAGCCGGTCGGTGAACCGGTCGGTTGGGCTACACTTCGCTTCAGCTTGCATCCGGGTCGGACACGCGTGCACCACCCGATCGGTTGGCTGTGTCCAACCGATCGGGTGGGGGCTAAAAATGGCAATCTTCGTCGTTTGGGCCCCTGGATCACGCATGACTCCTCCCATTGCTCCGGGGACTCATGATATCTTCGTTATATATCCCCTACGCTGGCAATCTCCTGCAAACAAACAAAAACACGGAGAAGTTAAAGAAAACTAGAAAACACAAGAAAATGGATATGGGACGATGGAAAATAACGCAAAAACACAAAGAAGACGTGCGTGAATATATAAAATATAAACACACGTCAAAATCCCCCAAGCTGAACCCTTCCTCGTCCTCGAGGAAGATGAGTGAGAGTAGGAGCTCGGAGGGAGAAAATAGGGAGAAAGAGAGAGAAAGAGAAATCAAATCCTAAATCGCCCGTCAGGGCCAACAAAACCAAACACGTCGCACCAAGCAAGCAAACGACAAATCACGACACTAAACCGAGGAATACAAGTCCAAACAAGTGTCGTGGACCCACGCGGTGAAGCACGAGTGAGTGTGGTCGTGTGCTAGCAGACGGTGTCACTATCTACATTGTGCAATAAGCTCCATATACTCAAATCCAAGGAAATACCCGAATATCGATTCTATTTGAAATAAGCGGTGAATAGTAGCTCAAGCATGCATGAGAAGAGAGTGAGAATCGAAGCATATCATGTGTCAGGGACTCCACAGCTAGGGACTAGAAAATCACCACACTATCGCCTAGGAAATCGCAAGAAAGTTCCTATTCCAAGTGTTTTCGAAAACGATGGAGGTTGAGATGATGTGAAGTAGAACACTCGGTGCAAATTCTCGCCTTCCCTTTATTCTCGGTAGATAGGAAAATATTCACACATTTTTTTTAGGTTTTGGATATTTGTATTTTTTTTTTGGATTTTTGGCTATACATATTTTTTTCTTTTCTCTTTTCTTTTTCATTTTTTGGGTTTTTCTTATCTCTCTTTTATTTGGATTTTTGGGATTTTGGGATATATACATGTGTACTCTCCCAAGTGGAAGAACTGTACATTATGAGGGGATTTGCACCAAGTAAATTAAAAAAGAAATCGGATTCTAAACACTTGGGCAAAGGAGATTTTTCTTGCTAATCAGAGAATAGGCTAAATGGGTTATCCTAGTCCTAATTGTGTAATTCCGACACATGCGAATTGAAATATACGATATAAAATATTCATGCATATAGAAGCAGACATGTGAAGCAAATACCGCATATTCAAATTGAAGCATGATAATCTAGGGGTCATCCCAGGACATGTATATAAATCAAAATCACAAAGTAGAAGCACACCATAAGCTAGTCACGACACACGACTCACATAAAAGTAAAGTGGACCACGATGCATGAAATGCAAGAGGACTCGGCTTCCTAGGGTTAGTGAATGTGATTATCGAAGCCATGCTAGGTGTATGTGTGATTCTGTGGCAGTTCATCATATGGGGTCATCTCTAGGAGAAAGAGATCAAAAGATGAGAAGAAAAAAAGAAAAACACGATGAAAATGACTCAAAAACGAAGAAAAAGACGCAAATGACGCACGAAGTGCGACTCCCCCAAGCTGAAACTTGCATTGCCCTCAACACAATAGAAGTAAATACATGAGGGCAAAGAAAATGGGGGGAATACGCACCGACACAAAAAGAATGAAAAACAAGAAAAACACACATACAAACTAGGAAAAATAAAAATAAGGGAAAAAAAGAAGAAAATAAAAGATAGAAAATCACACCACACGACATTTATAGACAAGCACACCATAAAAACATCACACGACAGCACACATAAAAAAATGACTTCCCCTAAGCTAGACATGACAATGCTAGCAATAAGATATAATCATGATGATGCAGAAATATGCTAGGGGGAGGTCAATTGGAGCCGCTATCGGTAGAACGGTAGGGAGATGGTGAGGAGGGTGGTGAATAGTGGAGGAAGGAATCTTCGGAGGACGAAAGAGAGGGTGTGCCGACAGGAGTAGGAGGGTCAACGGGCTGGAAAACCGGTGGATCGAGATTTATTAAAGGATCATGGTGGATAATGATTGCACCAGGTGAACCCACACACGGGTATCCCGCAGGTCCCTCATGGACTTCGTGATGCCTTGAAGTAACCCGATCTCTAGCATCAGGCATCCCGCAGTAATGATGACCTACTTTGAGCTTAAGCCAGGTTTGATTCAGTTCATTCAGTAGGATCAGTTTAGCAGCCACCACACCGAGAGCCCCAATGAGCACTTGACCAATTTCTTGGAGAAGTGCAACACCATAAAGCTGAACAACGTCTCAGAGGATGCTATCAGGCTAAGGATGTTCTCGTTCTATCTAATGGACAAGGCTAAAGAATGGCTGAAGAGCAACAAGGCAGACGCCTTTACTACATGGGATTTAGTGGCAAGAGCCTTTATGAACAAATTCTTCCCACCGGGCAAAACGGTGAAGCTTTGGAACGAGATTACATCTTTTGGGTAGTACGATGGGGATATCTTGTATGAAGCATGGGAGCGATATAAGGAGCTCCAAAGAAGATTCCCACACCACGGGATCCCGGAAGGGTTGCTGATACATACTTTTTACAACGGGTTCAAGCACCAGACAAAGATATTCATAGATGCAGCAACAGGAGGTGCTATTATTACTAAAACCCCAAAAGCAGCTAAGGCATTATTGGAAGAAATGGCTTTCAACAATTATCATTAGGGGAATGAGAGAGAATCTGCCAAGAAGGGCGACAAGCTGGATTTGGGTGTGATAACACTCTTTGAGAGTAAATTTGACAGTTTAGCGCAGCAAAACTCTCAAATCAGAACTGAAGCTAAGGGAGCCTCCTCTTCCTCTGACGTGGTAGCTAACTGTGAAGTGTGTGGGATTCAAGGACACCAAGCTCTAAAGTGTCAATTTGGAACGGCTCAGACTCAAGAAATGTCAGTGGAGCAAGCTAATGCTCTATATAACCATAGGCCGCAAGGGAACCCATACTCGCAGATCTACAACCAAGGGTGGAAGAACCACCTAAACTTTTCGTATCGAGGTGGACACTTTCAAGCCCCGCCCCCTCAATAGACCGGGTTTCAGCAGCAGAGGCCATAGGAAACGTTCCTCCACCACAACCAAAGTCTCATCTGGAGACCACCATAGAGAACTTCATGGCCCATCAAGCACAAAGGAACGACAGTTTCCAGAATACTATTATGCAAACTAACTCAGGATGGACGTACTAACCACCTCCAACAAGATGTTGGAGACAGAATTAGCCCAATTGGAGCAACAAGTGGTCGCCATGGCAAGTAACCAAGGAACACTACCGGTGTAAACCCGAAAAAAACCCTAGAACGATGAATGCTATGCTGCTTAGGAGTGGGAGAAAGTTAGCAGGACCATTTGTCAACATGGGTCCCCAAGGTGAACGTCACATCCCGGAGAAGAATGCCGCTCCTAAAGAAACCAAAGATAGGGAAGAAGCTGCAGATCCAGCCCATGTTTACGTGTCACCGGTGCCATTTCCATCAAGGCTAGCTAGAGCCAAATTGGAGGAGAAGCATGGAAAGTTTTTTTAAGCATTGAAGCAGCCAAGCTGGAACATTCTATTCCAAGACACTTTGACAGAGATACCCTTGTTTGGTCAATTCCTCAAGGACCTATTAAAGAAGAGGAGGTCATCTATAGTGGCCCTCTAAGGGGAGTGTAGTGAAATCCTATAGAACAAGATACTGACGAAGCTCGACAATCCAGTGAGTTTTTCTATCACTTGCTTAATTAAGGACATTCATATCCGTCGTGCTTTATGTGACTATGCATTAGTGTTAGTCTAATGCCTCTATCTATCTACAGGAAATTGAAGATGGGGGATCCGGAACCAACAATGATCATACTCTGACTGGTCGATCGCTTGGTCAAGTACCACAATGGCACATTGGATGACGTACCGGTCCAAGTGGAAGGGATCACCATCCCTTGCGACTTCGTCATTATGAATATGGATGAAGACACGAGGACAATGATCATCTTGGGAAGACCTTTTCTGGCGACCGCGGGTCAATGATTGATGTAAATAATGGAAAGTTGTCCTTCAGCATTGGGGGCCAAAAACTGGACTATGAATTTAGAGAAAGCTTGAAGACACCCTTGTCCATGGAGTGCCTCAGCTTCGATGCATGTGGAACCCCTGGGGATGAGCTTAAAGAAAAATCTGCAAAGGGAGAACCTTCTAGCCCTAGCACAGCCATCCCTTCAACTTCTGATTTTTTGCTTGCCTAGCTTTTCATTTTTAACCCTTTTTCACGTATGAAATGTGTCTTCAAGGCAAGAAGAGGGAAGTGCCTGAGCGTTGCAACCAAATATGCTGCAAGAAAGAAGTGGGGATGAAGAATGTCGCTGATGGTACCATGAAGGAGAGGCCGCAACAAGATTGCACCACCCATGATGAGAATGCCCCGAAGAAGGCTACGGAAGCTTACGTTATGATGTTTCGACGTTCAGAATACGATAAAGGGGCACTCACCAAACCCGCCACGCCCAACACCTAGACTCTATGGAGCATCGAGCTAACGACGTTAAACAAAGCTCTTAGTGGGAGGCAACCCACTTTCCTGACCCCAACTTAGTAATTTTGTTTTATTTTTGTTTGAATAATAGTTATACAATGATTCCACAGGCGTGCGCCTGATTTTAAATTCAGTTTTCTGTGCAGGTATTGGACATGGCCATATTGGTGTAACGCACAGTCATGTCATCCAAAAGAAGATGACCCCATGAAAAATCAGCAGCGACATGGCCGTGTCGATAGAGCCAAAATTGGATATAGGGCCAAAATTTTGCACGGATGGTCGGCACAGCCTTGCGGACCGATGATGAGAATTTGGTTAAGTCACGCTACCAGGTGACACGGCCGTGCTAGCTCCAGGCGTAAAGTCTCACCTGCAGATCAAGTGACATGGCTGTGCCATAATCACGCACGTCCGTGCCCCCCCAGAAATCCCCAATTTAAACACTTGGGCCACCTTCTTCCCCATTCGTGCGATCCCTCATTCAAACCCTAAACCCATATACTCTCCTACCCATCTCCCAAAACCGCCTCCCCTACCTTCCCAGACCTTCCACAACCCCTCAACCTCCACCAATCTACCAATCCTCCATCATCTCTTCCCTATCCACCAAAACCAAACCCCAATTTTATACCATCTCCACCAAACTTCCAAAAATTTGGCAAGATATTCATCATGGGTGCTTGATCTGCAACGAGGAACCGATTGAATGAGAAGATCAGTCGAATTTGGGTACACTCTTTCATCTTCTCAATTTTCAATCTTTCTCAAGAATTTTTTTGCTATTTCTTTTGATCATTACATTTTGTGTGTGTCTCAACACACACACACACACACACACACACACAATGTCTAAGAAGCCCGTTGGGAAGGTTTCATCCTCCTCCTCTGCCTTGAGGCAAACTCATACCCGAAGGGGCACGAAGCTGCATCCACCTCCTCGTGTTGCACCACTCTTCATTGCACTTCACAGGATCATTCTAGGGGACGAGACACAGAGAGCGGCCATATCCAGGCTTTACCCACGCCCTATCTGTTGGATCTAGATCCTAGTCAAGAGGGGGGTGAATAGGCTTATAAAAATATTCTCGTGTAACCCACGCAAAATCACATACAGTTAATATCACAAGCAGAGTAAATAAGAGACAATCACAGAGTACGCACAGATTTACCCTGGTTCGGTCGCATCGACGACCTACGTCCAGTCCCAAGCAAATACTAGCATTAATATGTTCCTTCTGCACATCTACAATGGGGTCCTAGCTCCAACTCCCCACCTAGACTATACCACACTCACCAAAGTGTAGAACACTATCAACCTAGTAAATGCGTATCTTGACTGCACCAGCACGTCAAGATCCTCTTGTCTAGCCCCAATCAGACAAGTCCAAAAGATGAAAAATATTGGTAAAGTTTCTCCTACAGAGATCGTTACACTAATACACGAATATAAGGAGTAAAGAGTTTAGAAATGCTCAGTTCGTGTCGGTGTAGTCGTCTCTATCAGTCAACACGTTGTCAGCTCCAGTATGACGCAAACAGTGTCTCGATCTAACTCCTGGATATCACAATATGGCTTGATAGCAATCTGGTCTGTGCGTACGGAAATTCAGTTCAAAACTAATTAAGTTGCGGTCTGTACGCACATCAATTTCCTTAAATTAATTTCCGCATCAGCATTGTGTTCTTTTCTTTCCCACGTTGATTTGCCCTAGGTCATGCAGTGCTCCTCTTCAAACAGCGACAGTGTAAGCTCGACAACAAGTTGAGGGTTCACGGCAGCATTAACGATGACAACTCGAGAGCTCTCGACTTCACCGACGACAGCGATTGCGTACATGGGCGTTGTTTCTCCCCGACTGTCATGCTTTGACGGTGGCAACTTCTCTGCAACTCCGAAAACGAGGTGATCTTCTTCGACTGCGCTCTCTGGTAGTGCTGGGAAACACAACGGTAACTTCGAGTTTGGGGACGAGCTCTCCTCCACTTCGCCTGATCTTAGCATTTTCGACTCGCACATGCATGGGCTTCGTGATCTCTGGTGGCTTCTTAGCACTTTCGATGGCGATGCTAGGGCACGTAGCTTCGTCTTCACGGCCCCGCTTTGACTTGCAGATAGCATTGTCGTCAAGGAGTTCAACAGCAACGACAGGCGCTAGGGCATATTGCAGGAGCACTGCGATGATGAATCTCCGATGACTGCTTCACAATAGTTTTGCATGGAGATACGAAGCCTGCAGCGAGAAAGGGTTCGAAGGTGGCAGTGGCCTCTTCTTGTTGCGTAAGAACTCTTGAGTTGTTGAAGCACTTGGTACGTGACCTCTCTTAATTTGTGAGCAACCCTTGTTGAAGTTGAAGCAGCTCCTTTATGACGCGTGACTGGTTGAAGAAGATATGAGCTTGGCTCGTGCGATAAAGAAGATGATATGAAGGATTATGCCTTGGAAGGATTTGAATATGGCCGACCCCTCTTCTCTTTTGTATATAGCTGCAGCCTAGAGTATTTTTTGTGGCAAGGAAAAATATAGGGCTTGGGAGATTTGCTTGCGGCTAGGGTTGATGATAGCGTGAATATCTTGGGAAATTTTTTTGACCCTCCAACCTCTTAGCTCTGTAGATGAACGTTTAGAAATAGGGATTAGGTCGGTGGTTGGGGGAAATCCATAAATCCTAGGAGTTTGAGATATGGAGAGATCTTGTGTTGATTTGATCATCACCAAATAGGAATATGAGTAGTAGAAGATCTTTGAATTGATTTGACCAAATCCATCTCATCCCACAATGGACCTAGTCCACATTGCTTTGTGTATAGCACTTTGACCAAGCCCATTTACTATGTGAGTAGCAATTTCTCCAACGAAAAAATTAGTCATCACTTTGAAGAATTACGTCCTTGCCATCGCTGAAACACACTAAGCACACACGTTGAAATAGCAACACACGTTTGTTATCATCAAACTAGAGATCATAGATCGTCGCATCAAACAATTCCCCTTTTGATGATGACAAACCCATAAAAGATTTGTGCAAGTAAGTGTGCATGTGTGAAGTGTGATGAAGGGTGTAATGCACATGAGAAATACAATGAGACATAAGCATTATTAGTATGCACATAATATTGTTATGGAATAGGCATGCTCCCCCTATTTTAAAGCTCCCTCTATTTCCAAGCTCCCCCTTGAACATAGACAAGTATACCATAGTGCAAGCTCCTCCTTCAACAAATAACCAAATCTTTTTCTTTCTCCCCCTTTGTTATCATCAAAAGTGGACTAATGAAGTCATCAAATATCACATGCAAAAATATAGTATTATTGAGTCTAGCTAGCACTTGCATGCATTTTCTACAAAGTGGACAATTCAAGTTCAAAGAAAATCATAATTTAAACTTCACCACCAATGTGTAAGTGTGATAATATCAACATTGAAGTACAAATGGAGATTCAATTTAGAACATCAACCAAAACAATCCACATTTTCCATTTAACAGGGATATCACTATGATTGACTTTTTCCACCTCATTAAAAAGTAGTTCAAGGTACCAAACCCCCGAAACATAGCCTATAAGGACTCTTAGATGTGGGGTTAACATTGCTTGACGAGTAACATTCACCAACGCTAAAGTTTACCCATAAAGCATATGTTGGATACTTGTGGGTAGTGTATTTGCCATGAATTGTATCCATTTTTCATACGGAGCAAAGTTCATGAATATATATATATATATATATATATATATATATATATATATATATATATATATATATATATAATTTACAATTCTTTTTGTGCTCAATTTTTATTCATGGCAGTACACATCATATCCCTTAGATTAGTCGATTTTTATTCATCCTACATTCAATTTCCAACATTCACCAAAAGAATCTCCAAAATTACAACAAGTTTAATATTCGTGGAAGTGCATATGTAGTTGTAGAAATCAAATTAATCATTTCATGAAGCATGTCATGGCTACAAAATAGATTCTAACATGTGCATGTAGCTATAACAATAATACAATGATTTCTACAAAGGATATGAATGAACATTCAAAAAAACCACTTATAATGAATCACAAAGAGGTATTCATTAAGCACATTTTTTTATTTTTGGTTTTTCAATTTTTTTCTTTTATAAGGACTAAAAACAAACCTAAAAAGCAAACAAACAAGCACACAAACAAAACTTAAATCAAGCCCACACAAAACCTATGAAGGTATGCAATGAATGCGAGGGAAAAGAAATATACATTTGCATCGCCATTTGACTAAGGAGCTAAAAGAATGAGACCATAAATTCAATGCTTCTCGCCAAATCTCCAACTCACCTACACGAAAGGTATTAAGTATGACCTTGAAATCCAACAAGTTCCACTATTGTTAGCCATTAAAGTTTTAGGAAACCACACTTGTTTGAACTTTATGTTCGTGTTCCTAAACTTACAATAATAGGATGTGTGAGCAACACTATCATAAGTAAAGCACTTTGCATGCATATTTTTCACAATAGACGGCACATTGTGGAATTTTTAAATTTTAGGCTTTTCAACATTTTTCAAACCAAATCCAAGTCCTCTTCTATTATTGCCATATAATTAATTTTCAAGTATGGTATCCAACGAATGTTTACCAATCGAAAATTTTCTTAATGATAGTTCTAGAATAGAAACTTTGGATTTTAATAATTTAGTCTCATCCACAAGCAAAGTACATTTACTTATAAAAGCTCTCTTGTTTTCCTCCTCCTTATTTTCAAAGTCAACCATTTTCCTTTTAAGATCGTTATATGCACATTTTATCATTAAGCTCTCTAATCATATAATCCTTTTCAGTTTCGAGCTTAATTAAGTCTTGCTTAAGCATGCTAATATTATTCAATAAGGAAGGACAAGAAAGACAAGTAGCTTTTTCAGGCATGCTAGCTTTTTCTTTTTATAGTAACACAATTTTAGCGTTACATGCAACAAATTCCTTTAAAGAATATCTACTTCATCAGAAATGTCACAGTTTTCTTTTTGTAATTTAAAGCTAGCATCCATAAAGTTATTCAACATGAGTTCTAGCTCATTAATCTCATTTTGCATTCCTTTACAAACATCTAGCAGTTCAGCTTTAGTGAAGGAATTTACCCCATCGTTCTTTGCCATTAAGCAGATGACAGTGGAGTGGGCTACCACCTCTTCATCCTCATCATCAAGTTCGCTTTCCATGTCCCAAGTTAGCATCTTGGCTTTTCCTTTATCTTTAGCAACCTGAGCAGTCTCTTGTCTGCATTGCCTCGAAAAGTGTCATTAGCAGAATCTTGTTCAGAAGAATTTTTATCGTAATTAAAAGTTTTAGAGCGAATGAATCTTTTACGCATTTCTGATCTTCCTTGAGGAGTTCTGACGAACTTTCTAAAATTTCTAACCATTAGCGTCATCTCCTCCTCATCATCTCATCTTCGCTAGCTTTCAGAGCAAGTATCTTTGGAGCTTTTTCATTCTCCTCAGGTTTCTCTCTTTCTTCAATATTTTGCCATTCAAGCTCGTGGGACATTAAATTACCTATCAAGTCCTCCACCCTCATCTTTGATAGATCTTTTGCTTCTTGGATGACGGTGACTTTAGGCCTGAAATAGCTTGGCAGTGCTTTTAATATCTTCCTCACATGTTTAAGGCTAGAACATGGCTTACCGAGCGAGCTAGACTTGTAGACGATGTTGGTGAACCTTGCAAACATCTCTGATATGGTCTCTGATGGTAGCATGAAAAATCCCGCGTACTCTGTGCTCAGAAGTACAAGTCTAGACTCCTTCACCTGTGACGTTCTCTCGTGCGTCACCTCCAATGTATGCCATATTTCCTACGCAGTTAGACAATGTGAGATACGATTGAATTCAGATTTATCTAATGTACAAATGAGAGCATTCATAGCTTTAGTATTAAGAGAACAAAGTCTCCAATCATTATCATCCCATTTATCATCAGGTTTAAGCAACTCAACATTTTCAATTTTAATGACAGGTGGTTTATATCCTTTTTCAACAATTTGCCAAGCTTTACAATCAATAGAAATTAAGTAGATTTTCATTCGATTTTTCTAATAAGCATAATCTACTCCATTAAATCTAGGGAGACGTGATATGGACTGACCCTCAGCAAAAGGACTATTAATGGGATTCATGGTCAATCCTAGGCTAAATCCTAACACCTGATTTGATACCACTTGTTGGATCTAGATCCTAGCCTAGAGGAGGGGTGAATAGGCTTATAAAAATATTTCGCACAACCCATGAGAAATCACACGTAGTTAATATCACAAGCAGAGTAAATAAGAGATAATCATAGAGTACACAGAGATTTACCCTGGTTCGGTCGCATGAACGACCTACATCCAGCCCCAAGCAAATAATAGCATTAATATGTTCCTTTTGTACATCTACAATGGGGTCCTAGCTCCAACTCTCCACCTAGACTGTACCACACTCACCAAAGTGAAGAACAATATCAGCCTAGTAAATGTGTATCTTGACTGCACCAATACGTCAAGACCCTCTTGTCAAGCCCCAACCAGACAAGTCCCAAAAGATCACAAATATTGGCAAAGTTTTTCCTATAGAGATCATTACACTAATACACGAATATAAAGAGTAAAGAGTTTAGAAATGCTTAGTTCGTGTCTGTGTAGTCGTCTCTGGCACGATCTGACTCCTGGATCTCACAATATGCCTTGATTGCAATATGGTCGGTGCGTATAGAAATTTAGTTCAAAACTGATTAAGTTACGGTCTGTGCGCATATAAATTTCTTTAAATAAATTTCTATGTCAGCATTGCGTTCTTTTCTTTCCCACGTTGATTCGCCCTAGGTCATGCAGCACTCCTCTTAGAATGGCGACTGCTTAAGCTCTACGGCAAGTTGAGGGTTCACGGCAGCGTCGATGACGACAACTGGAGAGCTCTCGACTTCTCCGCTGATAGTGATTGCATATGTGGGCATCGTTTCTCTCCGACTGCCTCGCTTCAACAGCGACGACTTCTCCACAACTCCGATAACAAGGCGATCTTCTCTGTCTACTCTCTCCGATGGTGCTGGGAAATGCAACACAACTTTGAGTTCAGCGACGAGCTCTCCTCCACTTCTCCTGATCTTAGCGCTTTCGACTCGCACGTACGTGGGCTTCATGATCTCTGATGGCTTCTTAGCGCTTTCGATGGAGATGCTAGGGCACACAGCTTCGTCTTCATAGCCCCGCTTCGCTTGCAGATAGCGTTGTCGTCAAGGAGTTCGGCAGCAACCACGGGCGCTAGGGCATGCAGCAAGAGCACTGCGATGATAAATCTCCGGTGACAGCTTCACAATAGTTTTACGTGGAGATACGAAGCCTGCTACAAGAAAGGGTTCGAAGGTGGCAGTGGCCTCTTCTTGTTGCGTGAGAACTCTTGAGTTGTTGAAGCACTTGGTGTGTGTCCTCTCTTGATGCATGAGCAATCCTTGATGAAGTTGAAGCAGCTCCTCTATGATGTGTGACTGGTTGAGGAAGATATGAGCTTGGCTCGTGCGACAAAGAAGATGATATGAAGGATTTTGCCTTGGAAGGATTTGTATATGGCCGACCCCTCTTCTCTTTTGTATATAGCTGCAGCCTAGGGTATTTTTTGTGGCAAGGGAAAAGATAAGCTTGGGAGCTTTGCTTGTGGCTAGGGTTGATGATAGCGTGAATAGCTTGGGAAATTTTTTTGACCCTCCTACCTCTTAGCTCTGTAGATGAACGTTTATAAATAGGGATTAGGTCGGCAATGCATATGGTTAGGGGAAATCCCTAAATCCTAGGAGTTTGAGATATGGAGAGATCTTGTGTTGATTTGATCATCACCAAATAGGAATAGGAGTAGTAGATGATCTTTGTAATTGATTTGACCAAATCCATCTCATCCCACAATGGACCTAATCCACATTGATTTGTGTATAGCACTTTGACCAAGCCCATTTAATATGTGAGTAGCAATTTCTCCAACGAAAGACTTAGTCATCACTTTGAAGAAGTACGTCCTTGCCATCACTGAAACAGACTAAGCACACACGTTAAAATAGCAACACACGTTTGTTATCATCAAACTAGATATTCTAGATCGTCGCATCTAACACTATCTCTACGGTAAAGTTCGCGAACCTCGACTCCCTCATATACTTAGGAGTCTTAGAGGGGGTCGAAACTTTGTTCCCCAATATTGGTTGGACCACATTCCTGCACACACATGCCGAGACATATGTCCAATCGACCCTAGAGTTCCTGAGTCCCTTCACCACACGTGGGATGTGATCTCATTCCGCTCACAGAATGCAGATAGCGAGCTAATGTTTGACCAAGTGGACAATTTATTTGGTTGTGTAATGCCCATATATGTGATATACTATTTGCGCGTGTGTGTAGTAAATTTTGTTGCATGCATAGTAATTCCCTACGTGAATTACTATTATTATTATTGTGGTTGTTATTGTTATTGTATAGTAATTGTGGTTGTTGATATTACTAAATGGTATGGTGGTTATTATTATTATTGTTATTATTGTTGATGTTACTAATATTGTTATTGATTATTGTTATTGTTATTGTGGTAGTTGTTATTATTTTTATTATTATTGAGTGGGTCTAGTTAATCTTAGTAGCCAGAGTTGGGCTTGGTTGTTCGGTTTTGATTAAAGGGCTTGAGATATTGGGAAATGAGAGAGGAGAGTTTGATTTAATTGGGAATGGCAAACTTGTAATACCCATGCCTTATACACATTTCCTCTCTCTTCCCTTTAATTCTTTTTCTTTTTCCTATTCCCATTGTTTCTCCCCCCTAACTTGGCCGTCCCTTTTCCCTTGCTACTGGCCGAATCCAGCCCCATGGCCGAAGCCCCCAGGTCCAAGCAAGTGGAGAGAAAAAAGAAAAAGAAGAGAAGAGAAATTGGATGAGGGACGAATGGAGGAGGAGGATTTGGGGGAAACCCATGGAGGATTGAAAGGGAGAATGAAGAAGAGAAATTGGGGGTTTGGAGCTAGATGATGGATTCTTGGTGGGATCATGAAATTGATAGAGGGCTTATGCTTCTTCTTGAGGTAGGATTCCAACCATAGCTTGCATGTTTCATTTCTTTGTATAATGAGATTAAAGGTTGCATTTTTTTAGGGTTTGTGAAGATTTCTTGACATGTTGCACTTCATGTTGAATGCATATGATAAAATGAATTATGTGATAAGATGGTTTTAATTCATGTTGCAATGATTACCTCATTTCATTTCTTAAATTATGTCGAATTGCTCTCATAATGAAATTGCTCTCATTTTGGTGAAATTGCCCTCATTTTGATGTGTGGAGTTATTTGATTAAATGAAATTGCTCTCATTTTGTTATATTGATTCAATGAAATTGCTTTCATATTCCTTGTAAGGAAAAAAATTGTGAGGAAAAAATTGTGAAATGAAATGTGAAATGAAAATGGAATGTTGAGTTAATTTTGTAATGGGGTAGAGAGTTTTGGAAAGAGAATGAGATGATGCCTTTAATGCTTTTTTTCAATAATTATGCGAATTGCCCTCATTTAGCATTGTTGGAAGCTTTAATATTCAATTGTCTGTGTATGAAAAATGTGAATTTTGTGAGGGTGAAATGATTATGTGAAATTGGCTATGTGTTGTTGGTTAAATGTGGAATATGGAATGGGTGCATTATGATGTTGTTAGGGACACGGAGGTGGAGTGCACATGCATGGACAAAGTTGTCACGGTAGGAGGCGGGAGAAGTCGCCGTGGGCAACCACTTGATCCATTAGGTGGATCCACATTGATAACGGAGTAGAATCACATTGCACTTGCACACCGGCATAGGAATGAGACCCTAGGCATGCCTTGCATTGCATTTGTGTTTGCATCATTTGCATTATGAGGGGGGCATGTCATCACAAGCAGCATATCATGGTGGTTATGAAATGAATGGAGTGACTTGGGTGTGTTGTTGTACATTGGTGGGAAGTGGACAATATGTTGTATATGAGTTTGTATAAGAGATGTTGTACTTGGGGCATGCTTATATCATAATAACATGTTTCTCTTCATCACATTATAGTTGCACCTCTATTTGTAGCACTCACTTTGTTTTGCGGGTTATCCTTTGCCGTAGGTATGTGCTTCCATTATTTATGTCATGTGCATTTTCTTATGTGATGTGGTTATGTGGTTATGCAAAACACTTTCCATGATATGATATGAGTCCATTCACAGTTCTTTAAATAGCGCATTGCATTCATTTGTACCATGTGAGTTGGGTTTGGATATCCTACAGGAACACGCGTTGACGTGCCCCCGTTGACTTTAAAGGTGTGGGTTCTTGGAGTCGATAGCAGGTGGAGCAGTGGAGTCCAGTGGCAGAGTTGAGAGTGTGGGGTGGAAAGAGGAGAGCAGATAGAGAGTTGTTGTACTTGGGGTTTACTTGTGAGGTAGAACTGAGATGGTGTATCAGTTATTGCAGTATGTATATGTAGATGATGTACTTTTAGTTTTGTGCTCTGGTTTGTGTAGTTTCTATTCTGAGTTGTTTATTAGTTATTTGTTCTCTGTATTTGGTTGTGGGAATACTACATGTACTATTCCAGCAGTGCGCAGTGGACCTGCTGAATCAATGGTATTATTTTTCTTTCATTCATTCGTAACACTCGCTGCCTTGGTTTTACCTGGGACGGATTCGTACTTCTCGAGTATCATGGGGAGCGGGGCGTTACATGTTGGCCTGCTAATGGGACCATAAGCCCTGATGAGCGTACGTACCCGCACAGATTCAACACAGGCACGTTTTGAAGGGAGATTACTGGGCCGGGGATGTTTGACCCGAGTACGGCCAATGCATCCTCGATTGTTCACCCTTGCATTAGGATTGCACATAGGGCCCTAGCTTTCACTATCTTCGCTAGGACCGAATGTGGGATGATGAACCTTACCAAATTCCTCTTCCTCTGGCTAAGGAACCAACCCCAGTATTATGATGCATCCAGTGGCCTTTACTCCCCACACTACACCCTCCGGTGCTCAGAGTGGATGGTGGGTAAGCTCATGAAGGTTGCCACCTCCCTCATGGGAGAGATCTGTTGTGGCAGCCTTATCACCTTGATTGCACATCACCCATCCCTTTAAATCAAGTTTCTAGATGACCTCCGTTATGTCGATGGCCCTACAACTCTAGACACAAAAGTCCTCACCAGGATGTTCATAATTTAGATAATGGGAGCTTAGGGATATGTATGTCTTTATAGGCTAAAAAACACACCGATTACACCATCTTGCCTAACCCCATATACTTCTGGGTAGAAGCAGCCATAGATTTGCTTTTTCCATCATGTCTATCTGATGAGTCGATATCCTATTCTCTACTCATCTATGACCATGAACGTTCTAAGACTTAAATTCCTATCGGTCATTCACTTTCCATAATCATTCGACCTAGCGAAGTCGGAGACAAGACATTGGTGCTCATTAGAGAATGAGTCCACTGAACGACCCAATAAAGAGTTATCAAATGGTTAACATTAACTAAACTATCATTGATAACTCTCTAGTGATGATAGTCAAGTTGGTCCTAAAAACTTGAGGTCATTGTACGAACCTGTGCGTGAACGGTGTCACTTAGATCTATGATCTAGCCTTGAGTCTTCACTCGTTGAACGATCTTATGTTGGGTGACAGTTGAAGCATACGAGTACAGTAGTGATCAAGAAAGGATTCGTTTCTTCCGTTCATGGGAAGTTAGTGTCACAGGCTCAGTACGGTTCTTGGTGCTAAACCTCGACCGGGGTATGCTGTAGGAAGTACAACATGTATATACTAAAGACTGGAGCATACTGACCAGTGCTAGCTAGTGGGGTTGACAATTTACCATACCCGAGGCTAAGCAGTGATATAGTTTTGACGAAGGGACTAAAACTGCGGTATTCATCACTGTCACAATCAAAGTGATCCCGATGACACTTTTGTCAGTGGGTCAATCATGTAATTAAGATGCCCAAATTGGGACGACACCTACATCTCATGGTCACTGTCGTCTAGGGGTTTCGACACCTAACCTGTAGTAGGGTCAAGCTGTAGGGTCTCATACCGAGTATGGTTTACGTCTTAGTAATAAGAAGAATGTAGGAGGAGTGCACTCAGGTGCACGAGAATAATTTAGTCACAAAGAAGTTGTGACATTAATTCGTAATTAAATGGATATTAATAGTGTTGCAAAATGTTTGTGATATACGCATTGGAAGAATGTTATGTGGGATAATTACAAATGATACAAAAGGGTTTAAAATAAATCGCAAAATGTTTACCGGAATATTTTAAATAATAAAAGCATAGAAAAGGTTACATATGTTTTTGGGATAGTCCCATTCGAAACATGTTTTCAAACGGATCTAAAATGGGCACAAACGGAGCTCAAATGCTCAAGATATAGCTCAAAAGGCCAGAACTGGGCTTGCCCAGTTCTGGACTAGCTCAACCCAGCTCATAGAGGTGGACTGAGCCCGCCTGCGTGTGCGGGCAGGCGCGAGCAGGTCGTCCAGCTGACCCATAGGTAGTCCTGACCACGGTTCGGTTCGAACCGTGGAACCGAACCGAAACCGTACCGAACTGGAGCTGACCGGTCAGTTCCCAGAACAGGAAGCAAAACCGGGCCAAGCCGGTTCGGTTCCGGTTTGGCCTTATGCAGAACCGAACTGAAGCCGACGGTTCCGGTTCCCTGTTTCTCCGGTTCAGTTCTCCAGTTCCGGTATTACTAACGAACTTGTTTGTAGTATCTTGATGTATGATGTATGATGTATAATAATAGCTTAATCACACGTATGCTGGCTCTATATAATTCCAAAAATGATATGCACAGCTATGGTATAATGTACTACCGTAGAGAAAAGCGAAACAAACTACGTGGGTAACATCATGAGTATTTGGACATAAACAGCAATATGTAGTCCTTTAATTTGCTATCATCACCGTTTTGGGAAATTTTCGGTCATATTTTTATAATACTCCAAATTACAATGCAAGTACTGAAAACTTGCCAAGAAATGACGAAGCATAAAGCATTTATTTCGAGGCTAAGAAGATGCGTGTAAATTAGCTTGAAAGATTTCCTAACCTCAAGGATAACAAAAGAAACCATCTATCCTTCTTCCCTTCTCTTCTTCCTCTACATCGTATACTCAATCTGTGAGCAACTCCGATCATCAGAGCAAGGGCAGAGCCAGAAATTTTTTCTGTCCTGGGCTATCAATAAATACATAAAATTCAAAGCCTTAGGTTATAGGAGTCTAATACCAAAAAAGAAAAAAAAAATAGAAGGACAAGATAATGAGGATCATACTGATATCAAGGCAATGCTAAGACAGAGAGATGTGGTTGTGGTCCATAGATGAAGCCGATGGTCGTAGACGAACTTGATGAGGTGATGGTCATAGATGGAAGGCAATGTTTATGGCTTGCAGTCCAGTAGACAAATGTAATGGATGCATATGATAGTAGTGAATTTTTCGTGATTTGTTGAGAGCTCAATTGTGCATATATAGAAAATTTTGTTTTTCCTCTCAATCTCAATTTGGGGTTTAAATACATTGGGATTTGGTTATATTAGCCAGAGATAGTAGAAATGCACCAGAGAGACTATTATTGTTGAGTGCCAACATGAAGGCAAGTAAAATTCTATATTTATTGTATCACATGCAGCCTCTTTCTACATTATATTTCACTAGAGATAACCATATAATTTAATTTTTGAAGTAAGATTCCAACAAAACGAAACCCAGCTTATTACATAAAAATATAAAATTATACATCATAATATGCCAATATGCAATTTAAAAAATAAAAATTAATAAAAAGCAAAATAAATTTGGACCGGTTAGATTCTAACAGGCGACCTAAAATTTCAACAAAAAGAAAAACAACTTATTACACAAAAAATTAAAATTGTACATCATAATATGCTAATCAACAATTTAAAAAATAAAAGCTATGAAAAGCAAATTAAATCCGGACTTGCTGGATTTGAACCAGCAATCGTCTAACTTTTAAAGTGCTCCACTCAATCAACTAAGCTAAGGTCAGGTGCTGATTTACCCCATATAAAGAATGTTTTAACCAAAACCTTACTCGGGCTATAGCCAAGGCAAGCCCAAGTGTGCCTCCACCCTTGCATCAGAGGCTGGCCTTTCTCATCATCGAATCAAAATTAGAAGAAGCAGAACCAACAACTCCCAGCAACTCGGAGAATTTGTACAAACTTCTCATATGAACCGGCCTGAACCGGAACCAAATCGGAACCGGAACCGGATTCGAACTAGAACCGAAACTGGGACTAGAACCGGGCTGGAACCGGAACCAGAACCAAACCGGCCCGGAAGCGGTTCGATTCAGGGTCCAGGTTTAGTGAGAACCGGAACCCATGGTTCGGAACCAGAATCGAATCGAAACCGAACCTCGGTCGAGTATACCTGTAGGCCCCACTGGTGGAGACCAGACTAGGTTTTAGAAAATCCCAAATGACGACTGCATTTTCAGCCAGTTCGTGGGTTTTTGCCTGACTTTGTTCTATTGTTTGAGGGGTCAAACGAAGTCGGATTGGAGTGCCGTTTGTTTCTATGCGTTCACCGTTCATAGCTCTTCGATTTAATTGGTTGTATCATTTTCGAAGCTGAATGGTGAGGGAGAGAAAATTAGTTGAAGTTTAGCCTTAGTGTAAGAAAAACTAACTTAATTTTCTCCCCTAATTTTAATTAGTTCCACATTACTTGTGAGACGAGCAAGGGGTCCGGCTTCCTAAATAAATAGGGGCTAATCCCCTTTGGAAAATCTGTCCCAAGTCTACGATTCGAGTAGCTTCAAATTTTTTTGAGCATGCTCGAGCCAAGTCTTAAATTATTCTCTCCTCCATAATCTTTTGATCCTCCGTTTGCATCCTAGCAAGACGAGGAGGAGGTTTGGATTAGATCCATAGTCTTTGACATGTATCATACTCAAGTGAAACTTTATTGTGCAAGTGATTGGCTCGGAGGCACGGTGTTGGCTCGCCATGGGAGGTCCAGTCTTGGAGGTGCAGTCGGCTCGCTGTGGGGGAATAAAGAAGGTTACTAAAAACGACGCTTCACGTTCTACGGAAGCGAAGTTTCGGGTATGTTTTCTGTGTCTTCCTTTGCTTTCATATATTATTGTAGTAGTTTAGATCTATTTTATGGGTTGGTCAGACCCAGCCCAAGATAGTAAATTTCCTGGCTATGGTTAATGATATCCTTAGGGCTCATTAAATATTTTAATGATTTATTCTGCTATCTGTTTTTCATGCTTCTATCATCCGTCCGACGTAGGACGTGCAGAGATTTATGCCCTAAGGGCTAGAAACCCTTCATTGGTATCCGAGCCTAGGTTTACTTTGATTTAATTTCTACATATGATATGAATGCTTAAAAATGTTTGTTTGAAACTTGCTAATAACAAGATTATCTAGAATTTTTAATTATATGATAATTATTAAACATGCTGCAACATAATTTTATGAGATGAAATTTTAGCTACATGTTTATATGCTTAAAATGTTTGTTTGAACCATATTGATAATTTGATTGTCTATATTTTATAATTATGAGATAATTGTTAATCATGTTGCAACTTAATTTTATAGGATAAACTTTTTGATGCCTATTTATGCTTAAAAATTATGTGATAAATTTTTAAGATGCATGCTAAACTTTATGAAATAAAATTTAGTTAATGTTCATGGAAATCATTATGAGATAATTATTTAAAATGGTTGTAACTGAATTTTATACGATATTTTAAGTTTCTAGTAATTATGCTAATTTTTTATGTGATAAAATTTTAGCGAATTTTAATGGTTATTCTGTTTCTTGTATATTATGTGATAATTAAAGAAAAACTCTTAGGATATCCATTAACTACTTTTTGAAACTTATGAGGTAAATTTTAGAAGGACATGCAATGATTTAAAAATTGTTGCAACAAATTAAATACCGAATACCTGATTAGGGTAGCCCTTTCAAAATTATAACTTTAATCGTTCCAATAATACTTTTGAAAAAAGGCTATTGTTTAATTTGTTGTAACTTAAATTTTAAATACCTAATACATGATTAGGATAGGATGTTGAAACCTATAAATCCTTATAGTTGATAAGGACTCTAATAAAAGTTATTAACTAATCCTAATAATTTCGAATTTTAGGATTCAATTAGTTGATAGGATTAACAAGTTTTAATGAAGCCATTTTAATCGATGTCAACACATATAAATAATTCAAATCCTTAAAGGATCATGATTCGGTCTAGTGTTTTTTGACTAGCGTTGTGGATCACCCTAGCTCGACTGGGGAAAGTAATCATGGCCTTGCAAATCCCTGGCCGTGTTTCGCTGAACCAAGGGTGTGAATTGTTATTAAGTGAAACCATCGATTACATCTAGTCTAATATGTTTAAAATCTTCTTCAAGATTAATTGTAGCCCTTCTTGTTTTTGGATTAGGAGACTAAAAGATGCATGTCGTTGTTGTTGAGTCTCCTCAAGCTGTGACATGGTCTCTTTTAGAAACCAACCCCATCATACATAAGATGTAGTTTGGTCTTAACCAAAGCTGACACGTCGGGTCTCCTCGAGTTTCGGTGTACGTTAAGAATAGACAAGAAAACAAGGGTTCGACTAGACTGGTCATTATGATTTATTGAGTCTCCTCAAGATCATAAGCGACTAGGGCAAAAACCTATGGGGTTTCACATGTGATATGATCGTTAAAGAATTCGTCTACCAATTGTAGATCCGATCAATTTGTTAAGTCTCATCAAGGTTGTAAAGCTTAGGGTTGTTGGATCACTGTGGTTGGATCACTCACTCACCAATTTTAATAATTAATGAATTTGTTTATTATTATAGCTTATATAAATCTTTAATTAGTGGGAGAACATAGTTTAATAAAAACCTCTTAAACTATTTAGAACATATGCTAATTCAAAATTCTATCTAATGCAGTATGGAGTCAGGACTTAAGTTTATCATCAAGAAGAACATGCTGAACGGATCAAATTACAAGGAATGGTTGAGGAACATTAAATTGGTTCTCTCGTTAGCTGGAATTGGTTATGTACTAACGAAAACTGCTCCTAACAAACCTGACGACCAAGCTACCAAAGAACAGATTGAGTACTACAAGTCATGGCAAAAGGATGCAGAGAAGGCAAGGTTCCTTACTCTGGCCTTGATGAATAATGATCTGTAGAGAAAGCATGAACATATGGATGTTCAGAGCATGATTCTCAATACAGAGCAATTGTATGGTAAGCAGTCTCAGGCTGCTAAATTCAAGGACACATGCAACCTTTGGGGAACCAAGATGGCGAACGGCCCCATACATAACCACGTAATCAAGATGATCGGTTACTTGATGACGCTGCTGAGTTAGGATTTGTCCTTGATCATGAGATGAGCACTGACATTATCTTAAGATCTTTGACTCCTGCTTTTGGCCCGTTCATTACAAACTTCATAATGAACAACACTGAGCTGGAACTCCATATCCTCTTGAACATGCTTCGGCAGTTCGAAGAAAGGATCTAGAAAGAACCATAAGTGTTAGTTGTCGACTCTGCTTCTTCATATTAGCCCAAGGGCAGTGGTAAGAAGAGACAGATCCCTCAACCGGCCAAGGTCAAGAAGGGAAAGAAGAAGAAAGGGACGTCATCTGAGTCTGAGTGTTTCCATTGCCATAAGCATGGACACTAAAAGAGGAACAACAAGTCTTACATTACAGAGAAAAAGGGGAAAGGTGATGCCTCAACTTCATGTACGAATCTTGTTATAGAGTATATAGAATTTCCATAAATCTTAATACGTGGTATGAGATACCAGTAAGTTTACTAAACATCTGTATATTGTCTACAGGTGCTTAAAAGCTGTGGAGGGGTGAAGTTCCTAGTGCAGTCGACAAATAGAGTAATTGTTGATGCTGGGACCGTCTAGAACTTCGAAGATATCAAGAATGTTGTTTGTTTTGAATAATTGAGACATTGTGAACTTGAACAATGATTAAGTGTATGTCACTTGGAATGAAAATGTTGTGAATAATTTTCTTATGAATAAAGTCATTTTTATGTTGGGGTATCTTGATAAGTATACTCTGATGGCTTTTCTGAGTTGTTATATATGTTTCTGAGTTAATACGATTGACTGGAGCAGTCAGTATTTTTTTAACCAAGTCTATAATAACGAGCAAAGTTTGAGGCGCATATATATTAGATGAGATCTTTATTACGTGCATATGAAATAAGTTCTTGTTTTTGGCTGCATGTGAAACTTCAAGTAAGAAGATTAATGCAGATATAGGAATAAACTGTGTGAATAGTTATGACTGAGTAAGTTATCATCAAGGCTCCTATAAACGAATGTTGATGTAACATATTCGTCATACAACCAAACACAAACCCATTCCATTTAACTCGTTCAGCATAAATGGGCTGGTTATACTTAATAGTCAGACGTTCTAAATAAGATTTAGAAAGTCATGTTGAAGTAGTATGACTAGATAGTTCTTAAAGTCAGTGTGAGCTAGCTTATTGCTTGGCCCATTTTTGGGCTGCATAAAGCTCCAAATAATAGAACATATATATATGACAGACAATCAAAAAGGTTTTGTTTATGTCAGAGACATAGAATTTTTGGTGTCATTAATGTGTTGGACAGAAATGACATAGGAATATTGGAATATGCTATGCTATGACTGACTAATATGAAATGATAAATCTTTTACATAGTAGTATATGCTAATCGTTAGCTATATAGAAGATGAAAAGTTGTTGGATGATATCCGAAGACGTTTTCGTAAAAGCACCCCTTTGTGGTTAAGTGTGCATATTTTAAATGACTCAGTAATACTGCATAATAGATACGTTTTAGCAGATCCATTTTTTGGTTCTGACATATGAACATCCTTAGAGACTAATATGTTATAGCGGTATGAGATACCGAGATAAATAGACTGAGTGCAAGTGGGAGATGTAGGAAGATATGTGCCCTCAAGGCATTTATCGACATTAGATCTTGTTCGACTTTAAATGGTACAAATCATCCTAGTATGAATAAAAAGGTTTTAAATACTTGGATAATTTCCTTAGAATTAAAAGTAAGGTCATACACATATCTAGATGCAGATCTCGATTATGGAAAGTGAATGATCGATATGATCTTATGTCTTAGAACGTTCATAGTCATAGATGTGTCGAGAATAGGATATCGGCACATCGAACAGACCATTGTGTCGTTGTCTTAACCTGAATGGTGATGATGATCTCATAACCATTCGACCAGGCAAAGTCAGAGTCAAGACACATGTGCTCATTGGAGAATGAGTCCACTGAACGACCCAATAAAGAGTTATCAAATGGTTAATAGTAACTAAACTGTCATTGATAACTCTCTAGTGATGATAGGCAAGTTGGTTCTTAAAACTTGAGGTCATTGTACGAACCTGTGTGTGAACGGTGTCACTTAGATCTATGATCTAGCCTTGAGTCTTCACTCGTTGAAACGTCTTAGGTTGGGTGACACTTGAAGCGTACGAGGAAATTAGTGATAAAGAAAGGATTCGTCTCTTCTGTTCATGGAATGTTTGTGTCACAGGCTCAGTACGGTTCTTGGTGCTAAACCTCGGCTGTGGTATATTGTAGGAAGTAGAACATGTATATACCAAAGACCGGAGCATACTGACCAGTGCTAGCTAGTGGGGTTGACATTTTACCATATCCTAGGTTATGCAGTGATATAGTTTTGACGAAGGGACTAAAACTGCGGTATTCATCACAGACACAGTCAGAATGATCCCGACGACACTTTTGTCAATGGGTCAATCACGTAATTATGATGCTGAAATAGGGACGACACATGCTGCTCGTGGTCACTGTCGTCTAGGGGTTTCGAGCCCCAACCTGTAGTAGGGTCAGGCTGTAGGGTCTCACATCGAGTATGGTTTACGTCTTAGTAATAAGAAGAATATAGGAGGAGTACACTGGGGTGCACGGAAATAATTTAGTCACAAAGAAGTTGTGACATTAAGTCTTTATTAAATGAAAATTAATAGTGTCGCAAAATGTTTGCGATATAAGCACTAGAAGAATGCTATGTGGGATATTTACAGATGATGCAAAAGGGTTTAAAATAAATCGTAAAATGTTTACGCGAATATTTTAAATAGTAAAAGCATAGAAAAGGTTACATAGGTTTTTAGGATAGTCTCATTCGAAACCTGTTTTCAAATGGATCTTAAATGGGCACAAACGAAGCTCAATTGCTCAAGAAATAGCTCAAAAGGCCAGAACTGGGCTTTTGCCCAGTTCTGGCCTAGCCCAACCCAGCTGGCCCAGCCCAGCTGGGCTGGGCTAGCCTAGCCCAGACTGGGTAGGCAGGTCAAGCCTGCCCAAAGAGGTGGACTGAGCCCGCCCGCGTGTGCTGGCAGGTCGAGCCCGCCTGCATGTGCCCGCCTACCCCAGCGGGCCGAGCCCGCCGGCCCCAACGGGCGGGTCAGACCTGCCTGCACGGGTCGAGCCTGCCCACCTTAGCTGGAGGGTCAGACCTGCCAGCACGGGTGGGCTCGCACAGCAAGCTGGGTGCACTCGTTGGGCATGCCCGTCTGAACCGTGGGCCCCACTGGTGGGGTCCACGGCTAGAGTTTCAAAAAAACACAAATGACTGCTACATTTTCAGCCAGCTTGTGGGTTTTTGCCCAACTTTAAGATATGTTTGAGGGGTCAAACAAAGTCAAATTGCGGGCAGGTCAGACCCACCCACGCGGGTCGAGCCCGCCCACCCTAGAGGGAGGGTCTGACCTGCCTACGCGGGTGGGCTCGCCCAGCAAGCTGGATGCACCCATTGGGCATCTACAGCTAACCTGTGGGCCCTACTGGTGGGGTCCACGACTAGGGTTTCAGAAAATCCCAATTGACTGCTGCATTTTCAGCCAGTTTGTGAGGTTTTGCCCAACTTTGAGATATGTTTGAGGGGTCAAACGAAGTCGAATTGGAGCGTCGTTTGTTTCTATGCGTTCACCGTTCATAGCTCTTTGATTTGATATGTTGTATCACTTGCAAAGCTCAACGATGAGGGAGAGAAAATTAGTTGAAGTTTAGCCTTAGTATAAGACAAAACTAACTTAATTTTCTCCCTTAATTTTAATTAATCCCACATTGTTCGTGAGATGAGCAAGCGGTCCGGATTCCTATATAAAGTGGGACTGATCTCCCTTGGAAAATCTAACCCAAGTCCCTGATTCGAGTAGCTCCCAAAAGTTTTGAGCACGCTCGAGCCGAAACTTAAATTATTCTCTCCTCCATAATCTTCTGTTCCTCCGTGTGCATCCTAGCAAGTTGAGGAGGAGGTTTGGTTTAGATCTATAGTCTTTGATGTGGAACATACTTAAGTGAAACTTTCTTTGACAAGTGATTGGCTCGGAGGCACGGTATTGGCTCGCGTCGGGAGGTCCAATATTGGAGGCACAGAGTCGGCTCGCTGTGGGGGAATAAAGAATGTTGCTGAAAACTAAGCTTCACGTTGTGCGGAAGCAATGTTCAGGGTATGTTTTCTATTTTTTTCATTGCTTCATATATTATTTCTGTAGTTTAGATCTATCTTTGGGGTTGGTCAGACCCACCCCAAAATAGTAGATTTTCTGGCTAGGATTAATGGTATCCTTAGGACTCATTAAATAGTTTAATTATTTATTCTACTGTCTGTTTTTCCTGCTTCTATCATCCGTCTGACGTAGGACATGCATAGATTTATGCCCTAAGGGTCCCTCGAAACTCTTTAACCCTAACGGAGGAGATGAGTGATCCCCCTCCCATTTTATTGCCCCATTAGCTTCACTTAGATACATTGGGGGGCAATGTGTGATTCCAGCTTGGGGGAGACGTTTCAATAGGTTTACCTCTAGCTTGGGGTATCAGCTGGGTTCACGTCGAGTTCTGGGAGCATGTGTTTTTCAGTTATGCTCTGGTTTGATGATGATGGTGATTTTTATGCCTGTTGCTGTCGTTATCCTGCTTGTCTGCTGATCGATGATGTTGTCGCATCTGCTTGTTGTTGTTCATGCCTTCGTCTGTTGTCTGTCATTTTTCCTCCTCGGTGCTATTTGGTTGATCGACAAGCCACATTTTCACTTTCCTTTTATTTTATTTTCCACTCCGTCCATCGAACTTTTTATTTATTTCGATTTCCAGTTTCTTTACTTCATCCACCGCCACCTTTTTCCATTTTGCTCTTATTTTTCATTTTCTTTGTAAAGTTTGTCGATATGATCCCTCAAGGAGAACCATGATCCCACATTAGTTTTGTATAGTCTTGGCTTGGGCCAGTTTTCCTACACACACTTTTGATACCTTTCGGTGGTATGATTTTCATACTACCAACTTTACGATTTCATTTCTATCCCTCGGCCGTGAGTTAGAGCTAACGCCCGTTTCACCCTGGTATGATAGGCTAGTTGTCTAACTAACCCTTTGATCACGGACCCTTGGCATCTCCGAATGCATAGGGTAGACTAAGCCTCGACATAGTTTAGATTTGGAATTGGTGTATACCCCCCTTTACCATGGTGTCGGCATTTCAAAAAAAATGAAAGGAAAAGAATGATTGAATACAAAAAAATGAGAAATACAAAATAAATGCAACGTTCTCCCTATTTCATCGAGTAGTCGGGTTTCTGTACCTCAGGAATCACTGGAATTTGCACCGAAAATGAAGTTTGGGGGAGTGCATATGAATAACGAGTTTTAGGCAATTCGAGAAACTTAGCTCGAGGGGTCCCTCTTGGCCCAATGCCCTAGACTTGTCTGGGTCAAGAGTCATTGGCCGAAATCTCATTACTTGAATTGCCTAAGCCCCATGTGACAATAAATCTAAATATACATGCTTGCCACCATGGTTTAGTAGTGACCATGACATCTCCATCTCAGGAGAGACTTAGCCTCTACCACGTACCTTCGTGATTTTTGCCTTGGCAAGCGTATGATTAGGGTTGATTTCCACTAGCCTAGGCCCATCGGGAGGACATATCTGGGTTTAGCTTTATGCGGATGTGTGTGTTAGACCTGACATCGTGAGGAGAGTAGTGTTTTAATTCACTGCCACGTTAGGTAGACATTGTGTATGTGCGAGAATTGACCCCTAGCCTTGATATATTCACAACTCAAGCGTATGAATGGTTCAAGAGGGTGATTATCAAACTTTCCTGCCAGATTCCTCCCCATTCTTCAATTCCAGTCATGCTTGGGGACGAGCAAGAGTTTAGCTTGAGGGAATTTGTTAGGTGTATTTTACACCCATTTTCCACCCATTTTCCAGTGTTTTCCCGCTTTATTTTACGTTGTCGCCTTTGTTCTTACCACTTTTTATTATCTTTTATCACTTTAACACCCGAGGTTTGTTTCTCTCCGTGTTGCAGGTGATCGAACCCAAAGCGATGCATTCTAGGTGATATTGAGGCCTAATGAAGAAAGCCGAGGAAAGGGAGTGCAATGCTTGAGCTCGGAGGCAAAAAGGAGGAGAAGAAGATATGACATAGTTGTGCATGCATTTACATGACCGTGTCAGTGCACCAGTTGCAAGGAAAAGCTGCAGAAGATCAGCACGGCCGTGCGACACGGTCGTGTCGCAATTATTCTAGTATGATGGGAAATTGCACAGATGCCTCGCATGGCCATGCTAAATTGGGAGCAGCTGGGCACCAGATGTGCAGAGGCTAGATGACACGACCATGCCATTTAGCAGCACAGCCATGCGGATCGATGGCGATGCACGATTAACCTAGGTTTTTGGCCTTGACATGGTCGTCCCACTTTTTTGCACGGCTGTGCACAAGGTTTTCTATTTAA
>CM061133.1:96837390-96857390 GCA_030789695.1 Scilla litardierei | reverse complement strand
TTGATTATAACCGGACGGCCTATACAGTCCCGCTTGTTGCCTAGGAGAGTAATTTGGTTGCTGTGGTGACGTGTGTTTATATTTCATATATTTACGCACATTTTCTTCCGTGTTTATTCCGTATTTTACCGCCGTCTTTTATTCGTTTTCGCGTGTTTTCTTGTTTTCTTTCACTTTTCCGTGTTTTCCGTGTTTTGCAGGAATTTACAGCATTTGGGACATAAAACGATGATATCATGAGTCCCCGGAGCAACGGGAGGGGTCACGCGTGATCTAGGGGGTCAAACGCCAAAGAATTCATCTTTCAGCCCCTCACCCGGTCGGTTGGTCATCTCCAACCGATCGGGTGATGCACGCGTGCACCACCCGGTCTCTGCCGCAGCTCACAAAGAAGTCACCCGACCGGTTCGCAGACCGGTTCAGCGGGGGCTGTTCTCTGTTTTCTCGAAGCAAAACGCCAACCGATCGGGTGACTCTCACCCGATCGGTTCATCTGTAGCTGATGTTGAAGAGCTGAAGACACGGGCGTCCAACCGATCGCTTCACCCGACGGCTCCATGATCCAACCGGTCACCCCAAGAACTCAACCGACCGGTTCATCTGACCGGGTGAAGCTCCGCCGTTTTCTGTTTGTTATTTGTAACAGATCACCCGATCGGTTGACTTGTCAACCGATCGGGTGGCGTTTTTTCTGCGGGTTTGGACCCGAACCATTAGGGTTTCGAAGTGGGGCTATAAATACACGAGGCTGGCCGACTGAAGGGGGATCTCTCCTGGAGTTTTTAGGGCTTTATGCCCCCCTTCTCTTGGGAGTTCTAGGTTAGTTTTAGATTAGGTATTTTGTTCAATAAGTCTTGTATGGGATCAACGATTCACTCAAGATAAGTATTCTCCTCTCTTTTTCTCCATTGTTTGTATTGTGTTTATTTTGCTTGATGGTGAAAGTTTGTGTGTCTTTTGTGTTGTTGGTTTTTATGTTATTCACCATTGAGTAGTTTCGATGAACCCTAATACGGGTTAGGGTAGGATTGATGCTTGGAAATTTACATTAGACTTGGTTGCATGGCACGTGTTCGATGAAATGTGTCAATGGGGATTTCTAGCAATCTGGGTCCAATTCGTACGACAACACACTAGATGTGTTGGGGGTTGGGGTCCGGTGCTTGTCCTGTCAAGATCCGCTTCGATGTATTGCTAGAAATCACATTTGACTTATTTGGCCATTAGGGTTACACGGGGGTGTTTCATTGTCATTGGCGGGAGAAAGACCGCCTCTGACCGTCGGGCCAAGGGGGAATAAACTTGGCGGTTGACTCCCTAGCCATAGCTCACGCCCCTTGTGTAGACATCGAGTCCCAGCTCGCGGGAGCGGCTTGGACGAAGTGTTGGGAGTAAGCATTGTGACCTTAATGCTCCCGGTTGCGGAAGGTGTTAATGGACATGGGAGTGCCCACTGTCCGGAACCGGGTAGGCCTAGCGTGCTTGGTACCGACCGGAATATCGGGCCATGGACGCTAGGTACCACCTTTTGGGGCAATGTCTCACCCTGGATCAAGTCAAATGCCAAGTGTCATGAGTGCTCTAGCCTGTGTTAGCGGGGATTCACGTCGTGTCTTTTTATTTATTTCTTTTATTGCTACACTTCCACCCACATCATCCGCGTAGCTAGCACATGACCTAGGCGAGGCTAGTAGCCACTCAAGCCATCCACCTCCCTGTGTTCGATAAACCCGCGCCCTACACTAATCGTGCACTTGCGGTAAAATGACACCGCGCCCAAACCGTAAACGGGGCGCCGGTCAAGTTTTTGGCGCCGTTGCCGGGGAGGCGTTCGGTTTGATATTAGCTTAGCTTGGGTTCGTTAGACTACGCATAAAAACACAAAAAAATTTCTTTTTCTTTTTTTTAAAAAAATATATATTCAATAACCAAGAAATTTTTCCCCCACCATTATATTATCTTTTTGTTATTCTCTTGTACTATTGACGCTCCTCTCTAGTTTTCTTATTTTTGTTGTCCAGGTATCTTTGATATGGCCATGTGGAGATCAGATTTCGATGCTCAGATGAGAGGCTACAATCCCTATTCATTTTTGGTTTGTGAGACTTGTGGGATGGCGGGGCACGTGTATTATGATTGCCCATATACGCTTGAGAGCCTCCCCCTACACCAAGGCCAAACATTTTCCCACAACCTTAGCCCAAACACCTCCCATCAATTCCCTCAACCTTATACCCCTCCACCAACACAAGAAGAATCAAACCTCGTGTCTCTCCTTGAGAGTGCCATGTTTAACCAAGGCCAAACATTACGAAACTTGATGGTACCAATCACCGAGCCGACACCGAGGAGAGGGGATGAAGGAGAGGATATACCCACTTTCATGGTTGAGACCACCATACCATCGGCCACCATAGACACATCTCAAGCCGATACCCCATTTTTCCATCACTACCACTTGGATGACGAAGCATTTTTTGATGATGATAGTGAGGATGGGGAGATTTACCTAGGATCTGTGGGAGAGACTTCTTGTCTTGATTTAGATACCCCACACGAGTCCTATGAGAGGACCGATGAGTTTACAGAGCTTATGCAAAAGGGCGAGGAGGATGTGCGTGAGGACGAGGACACCACGACCACATATGAGGGGTCCGCTCCACATCCACCTCCAGAGCCATCTCTGTCACAGCTTCCTCCTTGGTCGGTGGTCAACCATGAGGATGTCATTCAGGACATCGGGCAGATGGAGGAGCATGAGCATATCATCGAGGAGGATGTGCATGAGGGCTTGGATACGATCATCCACTTCCTGGAGCCCGAGCCACATCTACATCTACCGTCACGCTCTACTCCTTCTGCGGCTGAGCATCTACTTGAGCATATTGCCCCTACTCAGGGAGATTTTCATACTCACTCTCACTCCACATTTGAGTCTCGCTTTTCACGTCATATTTCTTTAGACTCATATATATTTGACATACCATATCTCTCGCAGGACACAGGATCTACTTCCCCTGAGGTATGCTGCGGTGTGTCACCACCTGGAGAGCCACTTCTTATGAAGAGCGAGGATTTGGTCGTCGCTAGTATAGAGGATAGCGACCCATTCTCAGGGAATATTCACACTTTCACTATTTTTCAATCTTATTTTGACGATTATCTCTGGGATACTTTTATTTTGGGGAAAGATTTTTTGCCATGGACTAATGCACCTCGTCCTTTGCAGGTCGCAGGTGGACACCTACGAGGGATGCTTGGAGGTGCATTGCTTGGGTCCATTGGCACACGTGGCACAGCGCTTCTGGCGGAGCCACAGAAGGAGCAGTTAGAGCAGCTACCTGCCCCACTCCAGATCTTGGATCCGCCTATGCTCAGGTGTATCTAAATCCAGTAGTGTAAAAATTTACCGCTTTCTAGTTTAGATTTGAATAATCTCGTCTCCTCTCATTAGCGAGGGGAGCGTATCTAGGATTTGCTTTTGCATCTTAATAACCCATCATGTCGTGCCCTTCTATCATTTCTCCCCACATCCTCTTCCGAGGAGAACGAGCTGTCTGTCTCTCCTGCATTCTGATTTCTTTCTTTTCCGATTTTCCCCTAGCATATTTCTGCATCTCATTGATCATATCATTTTGCTAGCATTGTCATGTTCAGCTTGGGGGAAATCGACTTTTGTGTGCATGTTTTCGTGTTTCGTTGTCGTGTGTTTGTGTCTTTGAGTCCTTTGTTGCGTTTTATATCTTTTATTCTGTATGTTTCTTTTTCTTTATTTTCCAGTTTCGTTCGTGTGTTTTTCGTGTTTTTCATTTTTTGTGTCGGTGCGTAACTCCCCCCCATTTTCATTGCCCTCCCGTATTCACTCCTATTGCATTGAGGACAATGCAAGTTTCAGCTTGGGGGAGTCACACTTCGTGCGTCATTTGTCTCGTTTTTCTTCGTTTTTGAGTCGTTTTCCATTGTGGTTTTCTTTTTCTTCTCATCTTTTGTTCCCTCTCTCTCCTAGAGATGACCCCATATGATGAATTGCCACAAAATCTCACACACACCTAGCACGGCTTCGATAATCACATTCACTAACCCTAGGATATCGAGTCCTCTTGCATTTCATGCTTCGTGGGTCCACTTTGCTTTTATGTGAGTCGTGTGTTGTGTCTAGCTTATAGTGTGCTTCTACTTTGTGATGTTGATTTATATACCTACCCTTGGTTGACCCCTAGATTATCATGCTTCGATATTGAATATGCGGTATTTGCTTCTAATGTCTGCTTCTATATGCATGCTATATATATCGTATACTTCATTTCGCATGTGTCGGGATTCCACAATTAAGGACTAGGATAACCCATTTAGGCCATGCTCTAATTAGCGAGAATAGTTTCCTTTGCCCAAGTGTTTAGATTCCGATTTCTTTTTTTTGTTTTACTTGGTGCAAATCCCCTCGTCGTGTACCGTTCTCCCACTTGGGAGAGTACACATGTATATATCCCAATATCCAAAAATCCAAAAAAGGAGAAAAGAAAAGAAAAACCCAAAAAGAAAAGAAAAGAAAAATTTTGTATAGCCCAAAATAAAAAAAAATACAAATACCCAAAACCCAAAAAAATTCCCGTGTGAATATTTTTTCCTACTTGCCGAGAATAAAGGGAAGGCGAGAATTTGCACCGAGTGTTCTACTCCACATCATCTCAACCCCCATCGTTTTCGAAAACACTTGGCTTAGGAACTTTTTAGCTATTATCTAGGCTTTAGTGTGGTGATTTCCTTAACCCTAGTTGTGGAGTCCCCGATGCATGATACGCTTCTATTCTTATACTCTTCTCATGTATGCTTGAGCTATATATTCACCGCTTAATTCGAATCGAATCGATATTTGGGTCATTTCTTTGGGTATGTGTATATGGAGCTTTATTGCGCATCGTAGATAGTGACACCGTCTGCTAGCACACGACCGCACTCACTCGCGCTTCACCGCGTGGGCCCACGGCACTTGTCTGGACTCGTACTCCTTGGTTTAGTGATGTGATTTGGCGTTTGCTTGCTTGGTGTGTCGTTTTTGATTTTGTTGGCCCTGACGGGCGATCTAGGATATTGAGTTCTCTTTTTCTCTCTTCCTCTCTATTTTTCCCTTCCGAGCTCCTACTCTCGCTCGTCTTCCTCGAGGACGAGGAAGAGTTCAGCTTGGGGGATTTTGACGTGCGTTTATATTTCATATATTTACGCACGTTTTCTTCCGTGTTTATTCCGTATTTTACCGTCGTCTTTTATTCGTTTTCGCGTGTTTTCTTGTTTTATTTCACTTTTCCGTGTTTTCCGTGTTTTGCAGGAATTTACAGCATTTGGGACATAAAACGATGATATCATGAGTCCCCGGAGCAACGGGAGGGGTCACGCTTGATCTAGGGGGTCAAACGCCAAAGAATTCATCTTTCAGCCCCTCACCCGGTCGGTTGGTCATCTCCAACCGATCGGGTGATGCACGAGTGCACCACCCGGTCTCTTCCGCAGCTCACAAAGAAGTCACCCGACCGGTTCGCAGACCGGTTCAGCGGGGGCTGTTCTCTGTTTTCTCGAAGCAAAACGCCAACCGATCGGGTGACTCTCACCCGATCGGTTCATCTGTAGCTGATGTTGAAGAGCTGAAGACACGGGCGTCCAACCGATCGCTTCACCCGACGGCTCCATGATCCAACCGGTCACCCCAAGAACTCAACCGACCGGTTCATCTGACCGGGTGAGGCTCCGCCGTTTTCTGTTTGTTATTTGTAACAGATCACCCGATCGGTTAACTTGTCAACCGATCGGGTGGCGTTTTTTCTGCAGGTTTGGACCCGAACCATTAGGGTTTTGAAGTGGGGCTATAAATACACGAGGCTGGCCGACTGAAGGGGGATCTCTCCTGGAGTTTTTAGGGCTTTCTGCCCCCCCTTCTCTTGGGAGTTCTAGGTTAGTTTTAGATTAGGTATTTTGTTCAATAAGTCTTGTATGGGATCAACGATTCACTCAAGATAAGTATTCTCCTCTCTTTTTCTCCATTGTTTGTATTGTGTTTATTTTGCTTGATGGTGAAAGTTTGTGTGTCTTTTGTGTTGTTGGTTTTTATGTTATTCACCATTGAGTAGTTTCGATGAACCCTAATACGGGTTAGGGTAGGATTGATGCTTGGAAATTTACATTAGACTTGGTTGCATGGCACGTGTTCGATGAAATGTGTCAATGGGGATTTCTAGCAATCTGGGTCCAATTCGTACGACAACACACTAGATGTGTTGGGGGTTGGGGTCCGGTGCTTGTCCTGTCAAGATCCGCTTCGATGTATTGCTAGAAATCACATTTGACTTATTTGGCCATTAGGGTTACACTGGGGTGTTTCATTGTCATTGGCGGGAGAAAGACCGCCTCTGACCGTCGGGCCAAGGGGGAATAAACTTGGCGGTTGACTCCCTAGCCATAGCTCACGCCCCTTGTGTAGACATCGAGTCCCAGCTCGCGGGAGCGGCTTGGACGAAGTGTTGGGAGTAAGCATTGTGACCTTAATGCTCCCGGTTGCGGAAGGTGTTAATGGACATGGGAGTGCCCACCGTCCGGAACCGGGTAGGCCTAGCGTGCTTGGTACCGACCGGAATATCGGGCCATGGATGCCAGGTACCACCTTTTGGGGCAACGTCTCACCCTGGATCAAGTCAAATGCCAAGTGTCATGAGTGCTCTAGCCCGTGTTAGCGGGGATTCACGTCGTGTCTTTTTATTTATTTCTTTTATTGCTACACTTCCACCCACATCATCCGCGTAGCTAGCACACGACCTAGGCGAGGCTAGTAGCCACTCAAGCCATCCACCTCCATGTGTTCGATAAACCCGCACCCTACACTAACCGTGCACTTGCGGTAAAACGACACCGCGCCCAAACCGTAAACGGGGCGCCGGTCAGGTGGCCCCCTTGGTTGGTATTGATGTTGAGGAGGTGGATGCCTAGCTTGAGGTTGTTGCGGCGGTGGTGGGTTTAGGGATCCTTCATTATTTGCATACGAAAATCCCGGATGGTTCCTTGCGGCCGGGTTGGCCCAATAACCGGAGTTCCCCGTAACATATTACACTTGCTCCAAGGCTCCCTCTCCTTGCTCTCCTCCTACGAACATGACTTAAGATGGATCTTGCCAATCACTCATATTGCTTACCGGCGTAGATGTAGAGGGAGCTTCATGTGGCTCGGTGATATACTTATCCAATCTCTCCACTACCTTGTGGAGAGAGTCAAATTTGTTCGAATGCTCCGCTACGGCTTTGGCTTCATATATGCTAGTGGGCTTCAAAGAGTTAGAAGAATGTCCTCGCTCATCACCCCATTGTTGATTATTAGTAACCATCTCCTCTAATAGGGTAGCAGCTTCATCCGCCGTTTGGGAAAGAATGGCTCCGTTGGCGGTCGCATCTATGATCTGCTTCGTGCCCGGTTGGAGTCCATTATAAAAACTGTGAACTAGCTCCCATTCTTCTATGTTGTGATGGGGGCATTGATGTTGTAAATCCTTGAAGTGCTCCCATGCCTTGTTCAGGGTCTCTTGCGGTCCTTGCTTGAAGGACATGAGTGCACTTCTAATCTTCACTGTCTTAGATGGCGGGTAGAATTTGTCAACAAAAGCACTAGCCAACTCATCCCAAGTAGTGAATACCCCTTCCGACTGCGTCCTCAACCAATATAAAGCTTTGTCTCTGAGGGTGAAGGGGAAGAGTCTCAAGCGGATAGCATCAACGAAAACACCCGGCATTTGAAAGGTGGCGCACTTGGACAAGAATAGCTGGATGTGATAATGTGGATTCTCATGGGAGTTCCCATGGAATGGGTCTTGTTGCATTAAGACCACTAATCCCGTCTTGAGCTCAAAATTCTTATCTGCCGCCAACTCTGGCATGGCGATGGAAGAAGTGGTGGAAGAGGTCTGAGGCCGTAGCCTATCTCTGATGGATATAATCCTCGACATACGTGTGGCTAACTCCTCCGGTGTCTCCGTGCGGTTCATACAATTATCCTTTGTAGCGTGCCTTCTCTCGGATCTGATCCTCCTCTCGGTACGTTCGATCTCCGGATCAAATATAATATCCTCTGGATCCGCCGTCGATCTCATGTAAATGCAAAGAGAAACAGAGTTTCAAAGGAATTGTTAGCATGAAAAAGGAGTAAAAGATAAAAAATAATAAAAAAATAAAAAGGGAATACTAAGTAAAGAGAATAAAACACTGTCGCCTCCCCGGCAACGGTGCCAAAAACTTGATCATAGCCCCGGGAGATACACAACCGGGACAAAACGATGCTGTATAACCAAAATGTAGAACCAAGCTCATGCTCTCGCGCTATTGCCGGTCTATAGCAAACCTAGGATAGGGCCCAATCTCTTGCAAACCCTAGCCTAAGCCACTAGCGTGTAGAATGACACCATCACTCAATCGTGTCTCGAGAACACTCTCGTGCAAACTCGAGCTACGACCTAGGTTGCGATAGTTCCGATCCGTCCAATCTCTTGTAAACGGATATGGGTATAGATTCACAATTGAAAATCCTAGCTTTGGCCCAATCTCTTGCAAACCAAGTCTAGAGAGATCCAATTGTCAATCTAAATTGAATATCTAGGCCTTCCTATCGATTGGGACCCAATCTCTTACAAATCCCAATCGATATAAATCCCTAGCTATCCGAAATTAATCAATCCCAACCTAACCCTAATCAATTCTAGCAACAATTTCACAAATTCATCACAATTTAGAAATAGGGTCCATAGGGTTCATCCCTACGCCCTAAGACGATGGCACTACTCACTATTCATCATGAAATTCTCAGAAAAATCGATAATAATATCAAGAGAATTCATTGCAATAGAGAAATAACAAATAAAAATTGAGTTTTTGATAGGAAATAGACAAACCAATGAAGATCCAATGATATCCAATGAGAATCCAAATAGAGTAGCCTTTAAATCTCCAAAAAGAAAGCCAAAATCTAATTAATCTAAAAAGTTCTAAAAAGTTCTGAAAAAGGCTGCCAAAAGCTCCACTAACTATTAAGTATTGATTCCCTAGATTTGGTTTTGGTGATGAGCAAACTAAATATCGTGAACTAACACTGTGTGAGTGCAGTTATGGAGATCGTCGCCAAAAGTCTATGTATTTCAAAAGCGACGTCTCAAGACTTCTCAAAGCACGTGATTGTGTGCCTGAAGCTTCATTGAAGCTCTAGGAGCATTATTGAAGTCAAGAGATTCGGATTGAAGCTTTGTAGACGGTTCGTCAAGTTTATTTTATTGTCTTCTTGTTTCTTTGCGTAGAATGTTAAGCCTTGAGTAGGTCTTACTTTATTAGAGCTAGGATTATCATAGAAGCCCATAGAAGCTTTCCCGAAGCCTTACGCTTCATTTCGCAGCTTCTAGTGCATCTTAGTTGGTTCAAGAAGGAGAACCAACCGACTAGATGGCAATCTAGTCGGTCAGCAATCCTTCGTGAACCGACTAGATCTCCTTGCTAAATTCAGCTCATTCATTGTTTGCAGTTAGTCGGTCCAAGAAGGTTCACCGACCGACTAGTTGTCAAACTAGTCGGTAGGAATCCTTCTTAGACTGACTAGTTATGTCTATCATTTCACAGCCTGAGCTACTGTTTATCGTTAGTCGGTCAAAGAACAATCATCGACTGACTAGTTGAGAAACTAGTCGGTTGGAATGTGTTCTTAGACCGACTAGATCTCTTTGTTAACAGCCTATCGTATTTCATCTCTTAGTCGGTCAAAGAACACTCACCGACCGACTAGTTGTGAAACTAGTCGGTTGGCAAGTCTTCTTATACCGACAAGTCGGTTGGCAAGTCTTCTTAGACCGACTAGTTCTAGTTCTCCTGAACTATCTTTATTGGCTGTCATCCTCTTAGTCGGTTCATGTTGAATCACCGACCGACTAGTTGATAAACTAGTCGGTCAGTGATCCTTCTTTGACCGACTAGTATGCTTCAGAATAGAGCCGTTGGAGCATTAAATGCCACGATTTTTCCTCTCTCTTTCCTCTTTCCTATATATACTTGAAGGGGTTCTTTCCTAGTATTCAAGGCTGCCTATATTGGGTTTTAGTGAAATCAAAGAGAAGCAAATCAACTCCATTCTAAAGCTATCTCTTCTCACTAGAATCTCTCCCTCACTCTTTTTCCTCAAGAGAGATTCATTGATTGTGAGCCATTCAAGCCAAGGGCTTTGAATCCAAGTCACCAACTCCTCCCTAGCCATCTATTGATGTCCATCTTGGTGGAGCTAGGGTTTGGTGCTTGCTTTTTCCTCAAAATCCATTCTTGCCCTAATTTGGTAAGTATACTCAAGGCATTGGATTTTGTGGTAAGTGTTTCAATATTTCATTTACTTTGCTTTTGCAAGTTGTCACTCTCGGTTTGTGAGAGTTTGCTTAGTCCCAGGTTGTGGGATTAAGGTTTTGCGTGTTCCCGGGTTGTGGGATACACGGACATCGATTATAGGTCGATTGCACTTGTGGGGTTTCCGCAAGTGGGCTAAAGGAAATCTTGGGTTAGTGGTTTCTAACTCAAGTATCCGGAGGGGATCCGGGTGGTTGGGACGTAGGATCACTGGGAACAAGTCGGAGAGACTTGGGTGGATCCGAACCCATTATATCGTTTGTTTGCGATTGTCTTTTAATTCTTGTTGTTTGTAGTTATTCTGCATTGTTGTTTGTGTCTTGCACAATAATTAGGAATAACACTCTTGATTATTTTAAAAGTACTATTCACCCCCCTCTAGTACTTGTGCAGTAGCTACGCAGGGCATTACATTTGGTATCAGAGCCAAGTTCATAGCTATGAAAAACAACGACTATAGCGTTTTCAAGAACCGCGAAGAATATTCTTCGGTGATGGAAGGACACTACTCAACTGATTCGGGTTGAATATTGCGTATTTAACCCCCTAATTAGTCCTATGATGTGCCTATATAATACTTAATTGCTCTCTAATATGTGCGTATTTTGTACACCATTATTTATTAGAGAAATCACAATATTTGTGCACAAAACACGAATTATATTGAGTATTTCTGCATTTTTATATTTTTCTTAGCATCGTCTCGATCTCACAATTCCAACGACTATTTATTTGTATTTTTCTGAGATCTGTGCTAATTACTGTGAATTTTTGAATGCAGAATACCAATTTAATGGGGAAATACGAAATTAAATATGAAAATACGGTCGGCCACCAATCAAACGTCGCCACGTGGCGTGATCTCCGGCTCTCCCGCCTTCATCCTACGGTCGCAGCAAGGCGAAGACGCGGTCAAATGTCGACCGTTCGATCAAGATCGAACGGCCGATACTTCGTTTCATCACGCAGCGGAGATCGTCGAATTTGAGGCGACGTGGACGTACGAGGACCGTCGATGCATGATCCAACGGACACGAGCGAGCGATTGAGATGTGGGCGGCTGCGTTCTCCTTCGGGTGACGTGGCGTAACCATTGCCGTGCGATGAGGATCCGACGGCGCGCGAACGAAGAGAAATGCGGGGCGACACGGCGTGATGAGAACCGTTGGATTCTCATCCAACGGACGACATCAATGCCGCTCAAAATCAACAGCGGAAGCGGGATCACCGTAGAATCAAGATCAAACGGCCGAAGACAACTCCGAATTCGATCCGAAGTCGACTCGGATGCGGGCGCGAATCCGCTATCGAGGACACGTGGCATCCATCTAGGCCACCCCGCCTTTTGATGAGCGGCGGCGATTTAATCCGCTTCGTGATGATGGGTTCGGGCGTGAAAACAAAGCGGGTTTCGACCCGTTATACCCTCAAACCCGCAATGCTAATATATAAGCGTATTTTAGGGGTTTTGGGGGTATTCTGGCGTATTTTGGGACTTTTAGAGCGGCTACTGTGCGTATTTCTCCAGGAGAAAATTCTGAAAATTTCCAGAGGCTGTTCTTCCTATTCTCAGAGAGTTTTGGGTTCTAAAGTGGAGATTTGGTGATAATTCCTTGAACTTATACCCCGTATTTGGTGTATTTCTTTGTATTTTGCTATCTAAACGATGTATTTTGCTATCAAATCTGATTTTTATTGCACCATGCGTGGCTAATCTCTTTGTGCTATGGTTGTGATGTAGTTAGGAGTATGTAGTTGCTAAATCTCATGTCTTTAGCCCTATTATCATGTCCAAATTGCTAGTTTTGTTGATTTCTACAACGTATTTGATGGGTATTTTTGCTTACTATCGATATTGTTGATGTGCCCTATGGCTAGGCCCTGATAAGGCTAGCCAATTTGTGTTCTCTAATATGAACTTATCGCTGTGATTATTGTTTAATGAAATCAACATTGCTAGTAATACGTTTAAGGCTATTTTGACTAGTTTTCATTGATTTATCTTCCGACGCCTTCACGCCTTGACCGGGTGAAGCGTCGTGTGACATTGAAAGACGTGAAATTTCAGCGACTATAAACTCCTAATGAACTCACAACCGTAGCATATTTGTCTCATTGGATACCAAACTTTCGAGATACCGTAATACTTTTAGGAATCACTTTCTTTGCTACAAATCCTTACACTATTCTTCACCTTCACAAAGGTGGTTGTTTTCTTAAACGTATATTTTATTTGATTAGTTGAATTTGTGTTATCTCAGGTCGACTTGTCCCGAGGATTCGACTCTGGACTCTCCAGATACTACTTGCACGATCTCCTGCGCTTGGGAGTAAAGCTCACATTGTTTTGAGAGAGGCAAGTTTTTGGCGCCGTTGCCGGGGACGCAAAAGCTACAAAATATTGATCTCAGAGCAGCAAAGGCAGTCACATCAGAGCCATACTGCGTCATATGCCAGAAGCCAGTTCACGATACTACCGTCTGCCCACTGATCCCAGCAATTAAAGAATTGGGCAGAAATCCAGAATCTGAGGTGAATTGGGTGGCAAATCAAGGCTACAACAACAATTGGAAGAACCCATCAAACCAAGGAGGTGCTTCATATCAGCAGAAGCAGCTGACATCCACTCCCTATTACCATCCCAACCACTCCAACTATCAAGGAAAAAGGGAGCAGAACAATGAAATTCAGAGTCTCACTGCTGCAGTTCAACAGATTGCTCAGATGCAACAACAGCTCACTGAAAATTTTTCGAGATTTATAGCATCACAAGACAAAGGTAAATTACTTGCTCAGCCTATTGCAAATCCTAATACGAATCCTTCTTCTTCTTTTTCAGGAAACAACGTCAAACCATGTCAGGCAGTGACTACATTGCGTAGCGGACGTGAAATTGAAAAACCGGAAATGCCTAGACATGAACAACCAGCTGAGGAGAAAGAGGAGGCACAAGCACCTGAAAGTTTGCAGGTTGAGGAAGAGGTAGCAGAAAAAGAGCCAGAACCATATGTACCTCCAGCTCCATTCCCACACAGACTTGCTCCACCATCAAAAGACAGGTATCAGGCAGAGATAAGAGATATCTTCAAGCAGGTAAAAATTAATATCCCATTACTTGATGCAATCAACCAAGTGCCCGCATACGCTAAATTTCTGAAGGAGCTATGCACTGTAAAGCGGAGTCTAAATGTGAAAAAGAAAGCATTCTTAACACAACAGGTAAGTGCAATGGTACAACATGACACTCCTCCTAAATATAAGGATACATGTTCTCCTACTATCCCATGCATTATAGGAACTAAGAAATTTGGAGATGCTTTACTTGATTTGAGTTCTAGTGTTAATATTTTACCTTACTCTGTTTATGTGCAGCTTGGATTGGGGGAGCTGAAGACGACACCTGTGGTTCTACATTTAGCAGACAGGTCGGTAAAAATCCCACGAGGATGCGTGGAGGATGTGTTGGTCCAGGTTGACAAATTCTATTATCCCGTGGACTTTATCGTCCTTGATATTCATGGGCCACAATCAGTAATTGCACTCCGATTATATTAGGACGTCCATTCCTAGCAACTTGCAATGCTATGATAAATTGTAGGGATGGACAATTGAAGATAAGCTTTGGTAACATGAAACTTGAGCTAAACATTTTTAAATCATGTAAGTTACCTGCGAATGTTGATGACGTGAAAGAGGTATGTTTTATTGAGAGTTTAATTGAAGATTATTTTGAGGCTAAGTATGAATGCCCGTCAAATTTTATTGATTATAATTTCGACGATATTGACGAATCGTATTTTGTGCAGGGCAAAAATGAAAGACCAAGGGATGCATGGGTGCCAAAGTTTGAAACATTGCCAGTGGAATTGCCACCATAACAACCTTCAGAGATTGAGCATCCAAAGTTGGAATTGAAGCCTCTGCCAGACTATTTGAAATATGCTTTCCTTGGAAAGGAGGAGACATTCCCTGTGGTAATATCCTCTAAACTCACACCTGAACAAGAAAGTGCTTTGCTCGATGTGCTTAGGGAACACAAAGGGGCCATTGGATGGTCTATTGCGGACATTACAGGTATAAATCCCTTAATTTGCACTCATCATATTTATCTTGAGGATGATGCCAAACCTACATGTGAGATGCAACGTCGATTAAATCCTACTTTGAAAGAGGTTGTTAAGGGGGAGATTCTTAAGCTACTTGCTGCAGGTATAATATATCCTATTTCAGACAGCAGATGGGTTAGCCCCATACAGGTGGTTCCGAAGAAATCAGGCCTCACAGTGGTAAGAAATGAGAGTAATGAGCTTATATCGATGCGGACCACCACAGGTTGGAGGATGTGTGTTGATTACAGAAAGTTAAATGCTAAAACACGAAAAGATCACTTTCCATTACCTTTCATTGATCAAATCTTGGAAAGAGTAGCAGGTAACGAATTTTATTGTTTTCTAGATGGTTATTCTGGTTATTATCAGATAGAGATTGCTCCAGAGGATCAAGAGAAGACTACCTTCACTTGCCCCTTTGGAACTTTCGCTTTTAGGAGAATGCCTTTTGGATTATGCAATGCACCTGCTACTTTTCAGCGTTGCATGTTGAGTATCTTTAGCGATATGGTTGAGAGGATTATGGAAGTGTTTATGGATGACTTTTCTGTATATGGCACTTCATTTGAAAATTGTTTATCTAACTTAGCTCTTGTCTTGCACAGGTGTCAGGAAAAGAACCTGTTGTTAAACTGGGAAAAGTGTCATTTCATGACAACTGAGGGTTTGGTTCTTGGACACCTAGTCTCCAAAGCAGGTATTCAGGTAGACAGAGCAAAAGTTGAGGTGATTGAGAAGTTGACTACACCAAAATGCGTCAAGGACATACGATCCTTTCTAGGCCATGCAGGATTTTATCGAAGATTCATAAAGGATTTCAGCGCCATCTCCCGCCCCCTCTGCCACTTATTAACTTTAAATACTGATTTCATATGGACACAAGAGTGTCAAGTTTCATTTGATAAATTAAAGAACTCACTTGTTTCCTCCCCTATTTTGCAGGTTCCAGACTGGAGCATGCCATTTGAAATTATGTGTGATGCAAGTGACTACGCGATGGAGGCAGTGCTTGGGCAAAAGAAAGAGAAAGTTCCTTGTGTTATATATTATGCCAGTAAAACTTTGAATGAAGCACAACGGAACTACACTACTACGGAGAAGGAGTTGCTAGCGGTGGTGTTTGCATTGGAGAAATTCAGAAGCTACATATTGGGATCACCTATTCTCATCTTTACAGATCATTCTGCACTGAAATATCTTTTATCTAAAAAGGATGCTAAACCTAGACTTATACGATGGATTCTCCTTTTGCAGGAATTCAATATTCAGATCAAGGATAAAAAAGGAGTTGAGAACAATGTCGCAGATCACCTTTCTAGATTGACGGTGGGAACAGAGTCGCCTACCATTCCATTGCGAGATTCCTTCCCAGATGAGCAGCTTTTCGCCATTTCTACCCTACCATGGTATGCAGATATAGCTAATTATTTGGTGACAGGTAGAACCCCTCCACATTGGTCCTCTTTAGATTTCAAACGCTTCAAGCATGAGGTAAAATCATTCTATTTTGATGATCCTTATCTTTTTAAATACTGTGGAGACCAAATTGTAAGGAGATGTGTACCCGACCATGAATTTGATAGTGTTTTACATTTTTGCCATGATGGGGTATGTGGGGGCACTTTTCAGCTCATAAGACTGTTGCCAAAATTTCACAGAGTGGTTTTTATTGGCCTACAATGTTTAAAGATGCATATGCTTATTGTAAATCATGTGTGCGTTGTCAACAGTTGGGGGGAATTACAAAAAGAAACATGATGCCCTTGAATCCCATGCTAGAAATAGAATTATTTGATTGTTGGGGTATTGATTTCATGGGGCCTTTTCCACAATCTTTTGGATATATATTTGTATTGGTTGACATCGATTATGTCTCTAAATGGGTGGAAGCTATTCCTTGCAGGTCCAATGACACTTCCATCGTGCTGAAATTTTTGAAAGAGAACATCTTCTCGTGCTTTGGAGTGCCAAAGGCCATTATCAGTGATGGAGGTTCTCATTTCTGCAATAGGCTCTTTGCAAATCTAATGAAGAAATTTGGGGTGACACATAAAGTTTCAACACCTTACCATCCTCAAACAAATGGGCAAGCGGAATTGGCGAACAAGGAAATCAAGAACATTCTTCAGAAAACAGTGAATCCAACACGCAAAGATTAGAGTCTTCGCTTGCCTGAAGCTCTATGGGCCTACAGGACAGCATACAAGACTATCTTAGGGATGTCACCGTTTCGTTTGGTTTATGGAAAAAATTGCCATCTTCCTGTTGAATTAGAGCATAAATCTTTTTGGGCAATTAAAACACTTAATTTGCTTGATGACTCATCAAATGTTTCTCGTAAATTGCAGATCATGGAGCTTGATGAGATACGACGTGAGGCATATGAAAATGCAAAGCTCACAAAAGAAAGGATGAAAGCTGTGCACGACAAGATGATCCTACGAAAGGAATTCAACGTTGGAGACAAAGTTCTGTTGTACAATTCAAGACTCCATATATTTCTAGGAAAGCTGCGCTCAAAATGGACGGGACCATACTTTGTCAAAGAAGTCTTCTCACATGGAGCGGTGGTCTTAGTGAATGAGAAGGATGGCCATGAATTCAAAGTCAATGGACAACGTCTGAAACATTTTCAAGAGCTTTGGGCCAGAGAGGATACCACCATTGATCTCACAGATCCACCTTCGGGTGGTCACTAATCAGGTGTGTTCTTTCCATGATTCCCTCTCCTTAACATTGAGGACAATGCTTATTTTAAGTTGGGGGGAGGGTATAAACTTTTAGGATTTTTATTTTTTATTTTTTATTTTTATTTTATTTTTTTTCATTTTAGTAGTTCCCTTTTCAAATTTTTTTTTAATAAAAAAAATGGGGTTGAGTCAAGATTTATCACCAATGCTTATTACACCTAGAAATGAACCTCATGTGATGAAAATTCTCGAAATCCATTCACCACTTTGCACATATGATTTATTTTCCTCCACCGCTATTGTTAAATATTTCATTCTCATTCGATATGAATGCTATTACTCATGGTAAATCTCTCTTGAAATATCTCTATGGTAGGATTGAATGATGACTTAATGAATCTTGAAGTTATGAATTAGCAAGTCGTATGCTTTCAATGGAACACACCATCACAAAATGACTTGAGCACTGGTTTTTATCTCATATTCATTGCTATTTGCATGCTTTGTGTGATCTTGGGTGGAAAGTCTACACTGTCTTTCGAAATGATTAGGATAACCCATTCTTGTGAAAGATTAAAGAAAAGGAAGCTATCTTGCTAAGTTATTTATGCATGCACAAAAGTAAGAATGAAATAAGATGAATGAAGAAAAATGTATGGACGAAGAAATGTGTTATTAAAGAAATAACTTGGTTGGCTCGATTAGTACAGTCCGAGGGGTCCTTCTTGGCCTAATGCCCTATTATCGTCTGATTTGGGAGCCATTGACTGGAACCTCAATCATTTGATGAAGCGATCCAAGTTATACATTTTTTCTGCGAATGTTGCTTGATGCGCGTTACGCAGAACCAATAAAATAAGAAAAGAAGAGCAAGAAAAAGTGTGCATCATTAGCAAGGCAAGAGAACTTCCAAAGCTTAAAGAAAGCACAAGATATGGTGTGATTTCCTATGAATGAAAATTGACGTGTGTATGTCTTGATGCCAATCTATTTTTGCTTGCTTTGCATGATACATCTACGCTCCAATTTATAAACTTTGATTGAAAGGTGTGAGCCATTGACTTTGCATACCATGCGCTATGAAGTAATGGAAAGTGAAGTTAAGTTGATTTAATGACCATTTTAGAGATACTTGCTTTTCATTGTAACCCATGAGTACCATTATATAATGAGCATGAAATCTTGGCATTAGTGTGTGGACATTTTCTTTCGTCTTTGTAGTATGGTAATGAATGATTTGAGACCTGATAAGGTGATCTAGGTGTATACTTGATATCGTATCTCGCTCATTTTGCTAGAGACTAGCAAAACGCTAGTTGGGGGGTGTGATTCGGGTTGAATATTGCGTATTTAACCCCCTAATTAGTCCTATGATGTGCCTATATAATACTTAATTGCTCTCTAATATGTGCGTATTTTGTACACCATTATTTATTAGAGAAATCACAATATTTGTGCACAAAACACGAATTATATTGAGTATTTCTGCATTTTTATATTTTTCTTAGCATCGTCTCGATCTCAGGATTCCAACGACTATTTATTTGTATTTTTCTGAGATCTGTGCTAATTACTGTGAATTTTTGAATGTAGAATACCAATTTAATGGGGAAATACAAAATTAAATACGAAAATACGGTCGGCCACCAATCAAACGTCGCCATGTGGCGTGATCTCCGGCTCTCCCGCCTTCATCCTACGGTCGCAGCAAGGCGAAGACGCGGTCAAATGTCGACCGTTCGATCAAGATCGAACGGCCGATACTTCGTTTCATCACGCAGCGGAGATCGTCGAATTTGAGGCGACGTGGACGTACGAGGACCGTCGATGCACGATCCAACAGACATGAGCGAGCGATCGAGATGCGGGCGGCTGCGTTCTCCTTCGGGTGACGTGGCGTAACCATTGCCGTGCGATGAGGATCCGACGGCGCGCGAACGAAGAGAAATGCGGGGCGACGCGGCGTGATGAGAACCGTTGGATTCTCATCCAACGGACGACATCAATGCCGCTCGAAATCAACAGCGGAAGCGGGATCACCGTAGAATCAAGATCGAACGGCCGAAGACAACTCCGAATTCGATCCGAAGTCGACTCGGATGCGGGCGCGAATCCGCTATCGAGGACACGTGGCATCCATTTAGGCCACCCCGCCTTTTGATGAGCGGCGGTGATTTAATCCGCTTCGTGATGATGGGTTCGGGCGTGAAAACAAAGCGGGTTTCGACTCGTTATACCCTCAAACCCGCAATGCTAATATATAAGCGTATTTTAGGGTTTTTGGGGGTATTCTGGCGTATTTTGGGACTTTTGGAGCGGCTACTGTGTGTATTTCTCAAGGAGAAAATTCTGAAAATTTCCAGAGGCTTTTCTTCCTATTCTCAGAGAGTTTTGGGTTCTAAAGTGGAGATTTGGTGATAATTCCTTGAACTTATACCCCGTATTTGGTGTATTTCTTTGTATTTTGCTATCTAAACGATGTATTTTGCTATCAAATCTGATTTTTATTGCATCATGCGTGGCTAATCTCTTTGTGCTATGGTTGTGATGTAGTTAGGAGTATGTAGTTGCTAAATCTCATGTCTGTAGCCCTATTATCATGTCCAAATTGCTAGTTTTGTTGATTTCTACAACGTATTTGATGGGTATTTGCTTACTATCGATATTGTTGATGTGCCCTATGGCTAGGCCCTGATAAGGCTAGCCAATTTGTGTTCTCTAATCTGAACTTATCGATGTGATTATTGTTTAATGAAATCAACATTGCTAGTAATACGTTTAAGGCTATTTTGACTAGT
>CM061133.1:96805872-96836890 GCA_030789695.1 Scilla litardierei | reverse complement strand
CGAGGATGAGCCCGACATTGTGTCACGCCCCGCTTCCCAAAATGGACAGAGGCGAAGCGTGACTAAGGCCAGCTTAGGCCAGAGCTGAGAAGCTCAGACCCAGTAAGCGTCTGTAGGGGTACCATTTTAAAGTTTCAGGTTCTTGCATTAATATAGTTCGAAACAACAGAAAGTACAGAAAGGAAGTTGCATTCATTAAATTAGAGATATAATATCCATCAAGTACAAAGTCTAAAAGGAAGCCTAAGCGTGGCAACAAAACTATCTAAAAGCATACTAAAAGTAGTAACCTCTGAAAGTGACGACTAAAAGACCTCAAGGTCTGGTCCGCGTCAGCATGTACTTTGGGTCGACGTCCTCGGCTCCTCGTGCTCCAGTGAGTCTGCCTCGTCCACGAACTCTGGCTGAGCACCTGACGTACAGCACCAAAAGAAGGAACTGTACGTCAGGTTAGGTCTACAAACAGGGTTAGACCAAACTGCAAGTGTATCAACTTTTAGACAACGTTTTACTGGTTGATTAGCATGTTGGGGTTATAACTGAGTAACAAAAAGAAGTAACGCAGCAGGAAAGTAAAGCGCAACAAGTAGTAGTCGTAGCGTGTGCTACTAACTACGGGACTACCCTACAGGTGTCATGACAAGACGGGACGTGACGGAAACAAGGCAAGACAAGACAAGTGAGACACGAAAGGGTTCACGCCTTACGGTTCGAGGGAGATCAGACCCTCTTGCCGTGCGCACGCTCAACCCAACCCCAAACCCCAAGACAAGACAGGACATGACACCAGTACAAGGGATCACTCGCTCTAGCTTGGCGAGTGCCCTATTGCCCGCAGGCTGTGTATCCGTACAAGGGATCACTCTCTCTAGCTTGGAGAGTGCCCTATTGCCTGCAGGCTGTGAATCTGTACAAGGGATCACTCGAAGAGTGCCCTATTGCCCAGCGAGCTGTGCAAGACGGGACGGGACGTGACGAGACAGGAAGGGTTATTCTAGGGTGTCCACACACACACACACACACATGATAGCCCTACATCATCAAAAGTTGTTGTTGTCAGGCTCAGACTTCGTCGTCAAGTCTGAGCCGTCAGGAGTCGTCCCGGGCGCTATCATTTCACGTCCGATTCTATGTGTTCACAGTTAACAATTCTAACCAACTAGGGCCTAAGCACGGCCAAAAGTGCAAGTGGATACACTTGCCTGCGATGGCGAGTGTGTCGTCCTCTCGAAGCGTCTCGTCCAAGCGTCTCGTCAGCGGTATGTCCGTCTGAAACAGGTCACAGTGACGGTGTCAGGTCGCGATTTTCAATAAATCCTATTTAGGTTCGTTTCTAGGTTGTCGGGACTACCCTAATTATCAGAGTCACGTTTTTGGTGTTTAATCAGCCTAGATCGACCACTACCCTATATGCACAGAAAATTTGTCCGAAGGTCGATTTTCTACAGTGACAACATTTTACTGATGCGAAAAAGTAAATTTAATTGTAGTTGTCCAATTTTAGTTAGGTTTTCGGTTTCGCTACGGTGTGGGTTGTGCTACGAGTTAGGGGACCAACATGGTGTGAGGAACATACATTTAATCTGGCGTCTGGTCTTGAAAACGGTGGCGATGCTCGTGTCCCCGACTGCGGGTAGCGTAGTGGAGGTCGTCTCGGAATCGCCTCAGGATTGTGACGGCTACGGGTAGCGCAGCCGAGATGTCATGGCTACCGGTACGGTGTCGAGTTTGCTTCAGTTGCGGGTAGCGCAACGAACGGCTATGGCAACGGTAGCGGTAACGGGTCACGACGTATCTGCGTCATTAGGTTGTCTAATCTGTTAAAAGTGTTCATAATAGACTAACCAGAGTTTACTAATTTACATCATATTGCTAATTAGTTTAATGACATGCGTTACTAACCCTTAGTTTACTGTTAAGTTTCTAAGCGTAATCATTTTAACATGGTGACATATAGAAACTCTAGAAACTAACAGCAACTACTGATGATTGGTAAATCATATAGAAATATAATATTAATCCGCTGCTAATCCATTTTCTAGCTGTTACATACTAATATGCAGCTTATGCATATACGAACATAAATAACAAAACTAACACATTAACTAGCCTCCAATATAATCGGGTTATCATGCGGCATCGTAAGATTACCCTATGTTATTCACTATCACCACCTGTAGGATTCAACAAGGTAACCTGTTGTCCAATGATTTAAAACACTAACCACTATCTACCTTTGGTGATTAATACATGTTATCTAATCAATATGTATATAACAGACTATTTATCATATTATAACCCAATGTAGTTGCTGCTACTAAAATAACCGTAAGCTTGCGTGTTTGAGGGGAGAGGCTCCTCGCGTGCGGTTTCTGGTGGAGGCAGCAACGTGAGCGATGGCGAGGCAGTGGCGTTGGAGGTGCACTGGAGGCTGCTATTGAGGGGGGGTGCTCGGAGAACTGTCGGAGGTGGCATGAGTCGGGAGCTCGAGTGGCAAGCTGTGAACGGGTTAAATGGAAGGGGGTTGTCGGAGCATTGGCGATGGTCGGAGAGACGCTGAACGATGGCGTCGGGGAGATGGCAGGTCTGAGGGGGCGTCGAAGGTGGAGGAGATGGCAGCGTTTTCCAGGGGTCGGAGAGACACGTGGTTTCAGCGTGGAGTCGCCGGCGGACTGGATGTAGGAGGAGGGGAGAAGAGGCCGGTGGTTTGGGGTCCTTCGGGGTGGTGCGCGGAGCAGGAGGCTGTCGGAAGGGGCTGTGCGGCAGGGTTGCGCGACTTGGGGACGAGCTTTGCGCCTGGAGATGGGTTTTGCGTCGGTGTGGGCGCACGTGGAAGGCGCTGGCTTGGAAAAAAAACTTTAGCCTGCCGTTCGTTTAAGCAAAGAGATAGGGTAGCACGTCAGTCCTTGGGGATAATGGGGTTTTTTGTTTTTATAGGTAAGGCCTGGCTGCTATTAACATAGAGGGTGAAGTAGAGAGAACGTGGGTGAGAGGTAGGGTTGTGGGGTTTGTTGAACGGTTAGAGGGGAGAGAACAGATTGAGAACGTGGAAGAGTACGATTGACAGTGGGGTCTTTTAGGAAAATAGTTAGGATCTTAAGGAATTTGGTTGGTTTTGATTTGATTACATTTAATTCTACCCATTTGATCGTTTCATAGAGAACCAAGGGTAAGAGGTCATGAGTTAATTGGGTTAGGCTAAGTTAATTAATATGCTAATGTTTTAATATAGTTAATAACTATTTGTTTGCAAACAGGAGCGTGCAGAACTCTTGAAATTTCAAACAAAAAAAATAAAATGTTATAAAAAACGTACATGACCTTTAAAACAAATTTATAAAAAAATATAATCGAGTGTTAATGAGTTAAGCAGATTGATCACTCGACGTCCAAAAATTTCAAAGAAAAATACCGGGGTGGTGGCGCCTTCGAGAGGGTCATGAAACGGGGTTCGGTCGCGCATTTGAACTACAGAAAACAGTAGAAAAAAATCAAATGCGAAAATTACGGACACGAAACAACCATACACGCCAAAATACGCGCGACCGGGAAGTGACCGTTACATCCTACCCACCTTAAGAAAAAATCCGCCCTCGGAATTTCTTAGGATTTGAGTTAATTAAACAGATACCAAAAAATACTTATACATCCCGTCGTATTCTACAAGGTAGACTCTGACTTGAAATACTTTAAGACGAGTAATACAAACTAGTCGAGAAAAGATATAAGTGATGAGGTTAAGATTAAGTTTCGAAAAGAGGTTCGGATGAATAAGTATCATCAATGACCTTAACCATTGTGGACAAGGTGATGCAAAAACAAAAACAAAAAGTTATACATATGCCTACAACTCTAATGTCCTAACATAATAACCGCATAACCTGTAACCTCAAACAAGTGTTCCTCAAATAAGTCATCACTACTCGTCTCATCACCAAAAGACGCTACAACTATCATCCCATCCTAACACCTAACTTTAGACCCAACATTATCGTTTGAATTTCTAGCTCAAAGTACTCACTTAAAAAAATAATTCAAAATTTTATACAAGGCAATCTCATTAGATATCATCAATGAATAACATCCTTCAATTTCCTCACTGCTTCACTTATCATTCGTTATTAGAGCAGTAACATTCCATGTATAGTTCATCGGTAGCCAACGTCTCCAAAATTATTTCTCCCCACTGGCCTTATTATCTATAATATGTCATCACATTGATCATTGCACAAGCTAACCTTGTAGCACTTAAGATTTTTTTTTAATATCCTCCAACTCTAATCTGGCCATCAATATAATGATGCTCTACCAAATACTAATATATGACCACAAGTACAAATACGCCTAGTATTTACAATCAACAATTTTTCTGCTCACAACTCCTTCATTGTGACAACTCATAAATTTATTCACTAAGATTAACAAACTACCCAATCACCTCTTGCCATTACCTAATATATCTTATTCAAAACAATTCTATATCCGTATACATAATCATCCATTCGTGTCAACACGTCGTATCTTTTCTAATATCTTAATCACTCTGCCTGAATAATCAAGCCTTGTTACATCTAAATACTCTACTCACGTTCATGATCACCATAACTCATACTAGACTTTCATGATTACGTCTTAGCTGACACTAACCTAAAATTTCAAATCTGTAATGCACCCGTCCTTTTGTGTACAATCCATTCACCAAGAATACTCTATGAATCCTTTATGCAAGGGTATTATCCAAATATGAAATCTTGAACACATCATTCTATTTATCACTTCATAAAATGGAATAATCTAAATCCTTTATGTTCATAATCAACTAATTACAACTACACCTTATATCATCTCAAACTACGCCTATCCGTAAATATAATCCCATAAGAATAATAGACACGTCTAATATTCTAATAATATAACGAATAACAAACAATTTTTTTTTAAAACAGCGCTGACAATGGATTAAAAGGAAGAAAACATTAAAAAGAATTATAACGCAATTTTTTTAAAACGATCCCGTTAAAGTTCGAAATTAGCAAAGCTAAACACTAATGTGATGACCAAGCAATAGTAAAGAATCCGAAGTCGAATGGCGTAACAAATCAAGATGTGTGATTGAGCGATTTAAGATGAGACATGGATAAGGAGATAATTTAGTGAGGTGGCCTAAAATTAGTTATGAATAATCAATTAGGAGAATGAGAGATATGTGTAAATTATAAAATAGTATCCTCATAATGTATATATGAGGATAGCGAGTAGATGGTAAAATATAAAAAAACACATGATAAGTATTAGACAACGAAAATAATGAGTATAACGATGCCGTGATTGTTTTGCAAATGGAAATTAATTTGCACAAAAATTTTGAGGTATGAATACAGTGAATATTAAACTGACACACTTAAAAGTTGGAGTTCTCATAGAAAAGTTCTTTAAATTATGTAAGATGAGTTGTGTGAAATAAGTTTAGTAGAAAAAAAATGATATATTGATTTAGCAGAATAGAAATAAGGTTTAGAGGTAAAGACTATTATTCGAATGAAGTAAGATAAATATATGGGTTTGAATGATATAATTTAGAAGATCATTATGGGACAGTAACTAAAGGTGATGTCAAGGAAGGTATCATAATCGAAGAATGAATTTAGGTCAACTGAGGGTTAGGAAATCTAGTTATATATTAAAGGTATTGAAAGAAATTATACTGGGCGAGGAATTCAATATAAGAAGATCAAAAATACTTTTCAGGAATCAGGATATGCAATGTGGAAGATTCAAAAGGTTAATGACGGCTGACATGAGAGGATCACATGAATCGAGGGCACGGAATAGAATTGAAAGATCAAACATAATACGACTAGGAAATAATTTAGTAAATTTGCTATGATAGAATTCTATGGTCATTAACATGAAAGTGTAATGATTAGAATAATAAAAATCCAGGGCATGATTATTGGGTCGACTAACGATTTGGAAAACTTGGTTTTAAGATCTTCTAATGAGCTAGACTTTGATAAAGAATTCAAGGAAAGGGTTCCTAGAGGGTCAAGATTATAATTTCATCATGAGCATAGACCTAGAACATAATCCGGAAATACGCCTTCGAAGTCTCTTACCATCGCATGCTTCTCAGATTTGACTTGCACGGATGCGACGATCACTACGTTCTGTATGGCTCGAAATTTGATAAGCCCAAGCGAGCGACTAAATAAAACTCCGAAATCAAAGGTGGTCAGGGCTAGGTGAGAACTACCAGGGTAACTCCTAAGATTATAATGACTAAATTTTAAACATGCGCATGACTATCAAACCTGGAGGTCTATCTAAGTCTTCCTACCATCTAAGACCAGGAAACCTAATTTAGACTTGTAAATAGATATTAAATGAATGCGGTACTCTTATTGTTCCGAACCTTTGCGAGACCTGCATGGGCCACCACTAAAACCCTGTCACGCCCCGCTTCCCAAAATGGACGGAGGCGAAGCGTGACTAAGGCCCGCTTAGGCCAGAGCTGAGAAGCTCGGACCCAATAAGCGTCTGTAGGGGTACCATTTTAAAGTTTCAGGTTCTTGCATTAATATAGTTCGAAACAACAGAAAGTACAGAAAGGAAGTTGCATTCATTAAATTAGAGATATAATATCCATCAAGTACAAAGTCTAAAAGGAAGCCTAAGCGTGGCAACAAAACTATCTAAAAGCATACTAAAAGTAGTAACCTCTGAAAGTGACGACTAAAAGACCTCAAGGTCTGGTCCGCGTCAGCATGTACTTTGGGTCGACGTCCTCGGCTCCTCATGCTCCAGTGAGTCTGCCTCGTCCACGAACTCTAGCTGAGCACCTGACGTACAGCACCAAAAGAAGGAACTGTACGTCAGGTTAGGTCTACAAACAGGGTTAGACCAAACTGCAAGTGTATCAACTTTTAGACAATGTTTTACTGGTTGATTAGCATGCTGGGGTTATAACTGAGTAACAAATAAGAAGTAACGCAGCAGGAAAGTAAAGCGCAACAAGTAGTAGTCGTAGCGTGTGCTACTAACTACGGGACTACCCTACAGGTGTCATGACAAGATGGGACGTGACGGAAACAAGGCAAGACAAGACAAGTGAGACACGAAAGGGTTCACGCCTTACGGTTCGAGGGGGATCAGACCCTCTTGCCATGCGCACGCTCAACCCAACCCCAAACCCCAAGACAAGACAGGACATGACACCAGTACAAGGGATCACTCGCTCTAGCTTGGCGAGTGCCCTATTGCCCGCAGGCTGTGTATCCGTATAAGGGATCACTCTCTCTAGCTTGGAGAGTGCCCTATTGCCCGCAGGCTGTGAATCTGTACAAGGGATCACTCGAAGAGTGCCCTATTGCCCAGCGGGCTGTGCAAGACGGGACGGGACGTGACGAGACAGGAAGGGTTATTCTAGGGTGTCCACACACACGCTCACACATGATAGCCCTACAGCATCAAAAGTTGTAGTTGTTAGGCTCAGACTTCGTCGTCAAGTCTGAGCCGTCAGGAGTCGTCCCGGACGCTATCATTTCACGTCCGGTTCTATGTGTTCACAGTTAACAATTCTAACCAACTAGGGCCTAAGCACGGCCAAAAGTGCAAGTGGATACACTTGCCTGCGATGGCGAGTGTGTCGTCCTCTCGAAGCGTCTCGTCCAAGCGTCTCGTCAGCGGTATGTCCGTCTGAAACAGGTCACGGTGATGGTGTCAGGTCGTGATTTTCAATAAATCCTATTTAGGTTCGTTTCTAGGTTGTCGGGACTACCCTAATTATCAGAGTCACGTTTTTGGTGTTTAATCAGCCTAGATCGACCACTACCCTATATGCACAGAAAATTTGTCCGAAGGTCGATTTTCTACAGTGACAACATTTTACTGATGCGAAAAAGTAAATTTAATTGTAGTTGTCCAATTTTAGTTAGGTTTTCGGTTTCGCTACGGTGTGGGTTGTGCTACGAGTTAGGGGACCAACATGGTGTGAGGAACATACATTTAATCTGGCGTCTGGTCTTGAAAACGGTGGCGATGCTCGTGTCCCCGACTGCGGGTAGCGTAGTGGAGGTCGTCTCGGAATCGCCTCAGGATTGTGACGGCTACGGGTAGCGCAGCCGAGATGTCATGGCTACCGGTACGGTGTCGAGTTTGCTTCAGTTGCGGGTAGCGCAACGAACGGCTATGGCAACGGTAGCGGTAACGGGTCACGACGTATCTGCGTCATTAGGTTGTCTAATCTGTTAAAAGTGTTCATAATAGACTAACCAGAGTTTACTAATTTACATCATATTGCTAATTAGTTTAATGACATGCGTTACTAACCCTTAGTTTACTGTTAAGTTTCTAAGCGTAATCATTTTAACATGGTGACATATAGAAACTCTAGAAACTAACAGCAACTACTGATGATTGGTAAATCATATAGAAATATAATATTAATCCGCTGCTAATCCATTTTCTAGCTGTTACATACTAATATGCAGCTTATGCATATACGAACATAAATAACAAAACTAACACATTAACTAGCCTCCAATATAATCGGGTTATCATGCGGCATCGTAAGATTACCCTATGTTATTCACTATCACCACCTGTAGGATTCAACAAGGTAACCTGTTGTCCAATGATTTAAAACACTAACCACTATCTACCTTTGGTGATTAATACATGTTATCTAATCAATATGTATATAACAGACTATTTATCATATTATAACCCAATGTAGTTGCTGCTACTAAAATAACCGTAAGCTTGCGTGTTTGAGGGGAGAGGCTCCTCGCGTGCGGTTTCTGGTGGAGGCAGCAACGTGAGCGATGGCGAGGCAGTGGCGTTGGAGGTGCACTGGAGGCTGCTATTGAGGGGGGGTGCTCGGAGAACTGTCGGAGGTGGCATGAGTCGGGAGCTCGAGTGGCAAGCTGTGAACGGGTTAAATGGAAGGGGGTTGTCGGAGCATTGGCGATGGTCGGAGAGACGCTGAACGATGGCGTCGGGGAGATGGCAGGTCTGAGGGGGCGTCGAAGGTGGAGGAGATGGCAGCGTTTTCCAGGGGTCGGAGAGACACGTGGTTTCAGCGTGGAGTCGCCGGCGGACTGGATGTAGGAGGAGGGGAGAAGAGGCCGGTGGTTTGGGGTCCTTCGGGGTGGTGCGCGGAGCAGGAGGCTGTCGGAAGGGGCTGTGCGGCAGGGTTGCGCGACTTGGGGACGAGCTTTGCGCCTGGAGATGGGTTTTGCGTCGGTGTGGGCGCACGTGGAAGGCGCTGGCTTGGAAAAAAAACTTTAGCCTGCCGTTCGTTTAAGCAAAGAGATAGGGTAGCACGTCAGTCCTTGGGGATAATGGGGTTTTTTGTTTTTATAGGTAAGGCCTGGCTGCTATTAACATAGAGGGTGAAGTAGAGAGAACGTGGGTGAGAGGTAGGGTTGTGGGGTTTGTTGAACGGTTAGAGGGGAGAGAACAGATTGAGAACGTGGAAGAGTACGATTGACAGTGGGGTCTTTTAGGAAAATAGTTAGGATCTTAAGGAATTTGGTTGGTTTTGATTTGATTACATTTAATTCTACCCATTTGATCGTTTCATAGAGAACCAAGGGTAAGAGGTCATGAGTTAATTGGGTTAGGCTAAGTTAATTAATATGCTAATGTTTTAATATAGTTAATAACTATTTGTTTGCAAACAGGAGCGTGCAGAACTCTTGAAATTTCAAACAAAAAAAATAAAATGTTATAAAAAACGTACATGACCTTTAAAACAAATTTATAAAAAAATATAATCGAGTGTTAATGAGTTAAGCAGATTGATCACTCGACGTCCAAAAATTTCAAAGAAAAATACCGGGGTGGTGGCGCCTTCGAGAGGGTCATGAAACGGGGTTCGGTCGCGCATTTGAACTACAGAAAACAGTAGAAAAAAATCAAATGCGAAAATTACGGACACGAAACAACCATACACGCCAAAATACGCGCGACCGGGAAGTGACCGTTACACATTGTTGCCCCCATAGCAACCCACCCAGCCCACCCAGCCCACCCACCACCACCTAGGAGCACTTCTGTTCCCACTCCTGTCACTTCTCCCACCACCACCATCACCACCACCGTAGAGACCCTGTGGACTGTTTGTAGAGGGATATGCCCTTAGATCATTTGTATTTGATGCAATTGAAAATTTAAGCTTAGATAGGGGACTAATTTGCATATAATACAAAAGAGATTAAATGTGTTTTAAATAGTTTATGACCATATTTAATAATATAAATGCAAGAAAAAGTTCACGGGTAAGACGGGAATTTCCCGGTCTACGCCCAGATTCAAACGGCGTCCAAATCGGCGCCAAATGCTCTAGTTATGCACAAAACAGCCCGTTGGATCAGATCGGGTCAGACCAGGCTAACCAAGGCCAGACTGGGTCTGGCCTGGGCGCCTGGCCAGACCCATATAGACTGGGGTGCTCGGCCCAGGCCCGGGCGCCTCGGTGCCCAGGCTCTGCCAGGGCCTGGGCGCCCAGGCGCCCAGGCGGGCCCGCCCAGGCGCTTGGCCCGGGCCCGGGCCAGGCGCCCAGGCTGGGCCCGCCAGTCTGGGCGCACCCAAACCAGGTTCTGGCCTGGTCTGGGCTCGCCCAGCTGGCCTGGTGGGCCCCACAGAGTAGATTTTCTGAAACCTAGGTTGGGCAGTTTTTGACGGCTTAGTTTTTGCGAAAAACAAGCCTTGAACTGAACTTTGGGCGATCAATTGGAGGGTCAAACGGACTCCAATTGACGTACTATTTTTTCCTATGCGTTCACCATTGAACACCCTTCGAATTGATAGTTTGTATCAATCATGAAACTCAACGGTGAGGGAGTTAAAATTCACGGAAGTTTGCACCTTGTGAAAGGCAAACTAACTTGATTTTAATTAACTCCATTTAATAGTCCCACATCGATTTGCAGAAAAGGGGAGAGACAACCGCCTATATAAATAGGGGCCTCCCCCTTCCTCCAAACTCGTCTCAAGCTCTAGATCTGAGCAGCTCTCGTAAATGTTGGAGCACGCTCGGATCTAGGCTTAAATTAATTTTTCTATCTCCCTATATTTCTGCCTTACTCCTGAGGGCTCTAGCAAAGCCACAAAGGAGTTCGAATTCGGATCCGAAATCTTGGCGAAGGCTTTCACTAGCGTGAAACTTTCTTCTGCGCGTGATTGGCTCGGCGACACGAGAATTGCTCGCCTCGGGATGCAGAGCGGTTCGAGGAGCGGTTCGACGTGGGATGGGGAGCGGCTTAAAAGACGGTGAGGAACATCTCGCCTGCCCCAAGGTTGAGATTCTGGGTATGTGTTTTATAAGCTTTCGTTTTAATTATTCGCAGTAGTTTAGATCCCTCTTGGGGTGGTCAGAACCACCCCGAGTTGACAGAGATCCTGGCTAAGAGGGTCTGGTTCCTTAGGGCTGCATGTTAATTAGATTAACATTATTTTTTCGCTGCGCATATTATGTCTATGTTTCATCCGACTTAGGACGGGAATAGAGTATTTGTGCCCTAATGGTCCCAGAAAACCCTTCAGTGGTATCGGAGCCTACGTTTGCGTAACGATCTAGCACTCGATTTTATTAAACATTAAAATGCTTTTTAAAATACTTTTGAAATGTTTTAAAGTTATGAGATAAGTTTAAAATATTTTTAGATGCCCTATAAAATGTTTTAAAGTTATGAGATAATTTTTTAAATGTTTTAGAAGACCTTTGAAAATGTTTCTTTAAATTTATGCGATAAATTTAAAATAATTTTAGATGTTTAAAAATTTTATATGATAAATTTTTAAGCATGAAATTTTTTTAAAATGATGTTTTAAATTTTTGTGATACTTTTAAAACTGATTTTAAAAGTTTAAAATTTTTATGCGATAAATATTTTTAGTAGCATGCAAATTTGGTGATCTTTTAAAACAAGTTATTATTTTTATGAAATAAAATAAAATGTTTTAAAAATCACATTTTTAAATTTAAATGTTAAATTTAAGTATGCATGCTAAAATTGTTTATTTGATAAACGTTATTCTATTTAATTGTTAAATAGTTGAATACTCTTTTATGCGATAAAATTAGTGTAACTTTATGTTAATGGCTATGTTATCTTGTCCCTTATTTGATAACACAAGACAACCTCTTAGGTTAGCCATTAAAGAACTCGCTAAAATTTATGAGATAAATTCTAATGACATGCTATGTTTTAATAAAACATTAACAACACTTTAAGACCTAATTCCTGATTAGGGTAGTCCCTTTAATGAAATTTTAATTCTAATTGTTATGATATTAATTCTCATTGAAGGACTTCGCTTTTAGCGTTGTTAATAAATTTATTAAAATCCTAATAACGATTAGGATAGCACGTGAATCTTATAGTTGATAAGGATTTAATAAAAGTTATTAAACAAATCCTAAAATTTTGAATTTAAGGATTCAACTAGTTGATATGATTAATTATTTGTTAATAAAAGCCTTTTAGCCTATGGCACGCATATAAAAATGACAAGCTTCATTCAATGGACCATGATCCAGTCAATGTGCTTGGTTAAGTTTGTTGGATCACCCTATAAGGGATAGTGATCCTGGCTTTGCCAATTCCCTGGCTGTGTTCCGCTGGATCGCAATGATGCGAATCATGATTGTATGATACCCTAGACTATATCTAAGTCAAATACGTTAATAATCTTCTTCAAGATTAGACGTAGCCCTCCTTGTTTTAGGGGTCGGCAACTATAGGACCCGTGTTACAGTTGTTGAGCTACACTCAAGCTGTGACATGGCAACCTTATAGAAACCAACTCCGTAAATACATAAGATGAAATCTTGACTTGACCCAAACCGTCATGAATACACCGAGCGCCGTCGTAAGTTAAGTCAATGATGTAGTCTGGGAAGATGTAGTCTAAGACATGACCCAAACCGATGGGTCGTGAATACACCGAGCGCCGGGGCAAGTCAGGCTAGACACGAAAACAAGGGTCCGACTAGACTAGACATTGTGATTTGGATGAGCACACTCATGATCATAAATGGCTAGGGGTAAAAACCGATAAGATGGTCATATCTAATATGATCGATGAAGAGTCATCTTTCGTTTACAGAGTCAAGCAACTTGTTGAGCTACACTCAAGGTTGTTAGGCTCAGGGTGATTGGATCTCTTACCCATTAATTTAATTCAATTAAATCGTTCATTGTTAAGGTTTAAAAATGATCGTAAAAATAGTGGGAGGATATAGATAGATAAAAACCAATCTACCTATATTTAATATTGAACATATGCTGAACTAGGTCAAGACTATCTTTACCGAAGGAATCAAAATATAATATTTTAATGGAATAAGTTAACTGGTCAAATAGGTTGCTTAATTGAATATCAAGTTAAATTCTAATTGATAGGATTAAACTATATTCTCGTTGACATAAAAAATGACCTTCTAAAGCACAGACTTAAGAAATATGATTTCATTAAGTTCTAGGTCCAACAAATAAATTCACGCTACATGTCACTCGCCTCTATATAGGACAGCTTGAACATATAGGATATTCGAAGTATGTTTCTCCCAACAACTTGTCTTGCTACACTTAAGGTAGTATGGATAAACAATTTTGATCCGCAAAGTTCGAGAATTCGATCAAACCGTTTGAGTCGAATACGAGTGCATGAGCGGTGCAGGACTATGTATCCCAACCGGATCTTGAGGCAAGCAACTTCTTGAGCTACACTCAAGATTGCAACTGTCATGCGTTTGGATACATGAATTGCTTGTGTAGCTATTTTTTTATGTTGGGTTATTTAAAATCTAAATATGATTTAGAAAAGGAAGAAGGCACTCCGGAAAGTCAATCAAAAAAATAGTTTAATTTATCATTAGTAAAGGCATAAGTAGGAGGGAACGAAAATATCACATATTTTGATGTCACGATTTCGTAATTATTGTTATACCAAAGTTAACACATTTTGACGAATGTCGTCACATTTACTTCTGAAGCAATGAGTAATATGTATACGATAATATATATATATATATATTAAATTTTAATATATAGATACACAAGATAGTAGTAAACTTATATGGCAAAATAGACTAGGCCGTATCGAGAGACTAAAACTTCATAAGTCACATAAAGAGGGGTCTGACCTCTCGTATTATGAGGTCTATGGACACTTGTGAATCTTATCCTCTTAGATATACTGGCCGAAACCCATCTGTAAGACAGTGGGGAATGTGTTGTCGAACTCAGTCTCGTACATACCGATGTACCCGAGTCTAAATTAACCAAAATAAGTTATTCGTATATTTATTAAGACCTGTGTTCTTGATGAAACACAAGTCTGATAAAATAAAGAACGAAATGACAAAAGTATTTAAACTGATTTGCTTAGATCGAATGGTCAAATACTTATCTACATAAAATCTTGTGTAATTAAAAGAAAATGTGATTTTCTCTCAGGTCAAGTCTGTTAACACATAAGTGTGTTAAAAGGTATGGATCACACTTAGTTAGACTTGGTGCGATCCATAGCAAGTGATTCTGAGTTAAGTCCTCCCTCTGGGTTGATAATGTTCTATGAGGACATTATCAATAAGATATTCATTAAATCAATCGTAAGAAAGTTGTAAAATTACTCGAATCTCATGAGACGAATTGTCGAGTTAGACATCATAATTGATGATGACTTAGTCAACTTCTAGGATGAAATTCAGAGTAGTAACTCCGATTTATAACTTGATGCAATCAGAATAGGTACATGTGCGTAAATAAATTTTGGAATTTGGTTTACGTGTCCAAGGAAAATGTTTCCTCATTTTCTGCAAGTAAATCTTTAAGTTAAAAGATTGATGCAGAAAGAAATTAGTGAAGTACAATCATATTGGAGAACGGTTTTCATCCTATTTCCTATAAACGGATTATGATGAAACTGTTTTCGCCAGCAGATGTGTACAGATCTACTCGGACCAAACTCGATGTAGACGCTCATGATGACCATGAAAACTGGAACAATCGATTATACGTTCGTTTTTCTAAATATGATTTAGACGAACCAACTTATATGAATTAGCTAGAAAGTTTTCAAGGTCAGTGGGAGCGTATAAATTACATGCAAGGCATCAAAGGGATGGAACATATATTTTGACAAAGTAATCAAAAAGTTTGATACTTTATTAGAAACAGATATGAGCCATTTGAAATGACCAGTAACTAATCTAAAATTATTATCGTAAGGTACGATGAACTGGATAAGATCCAAGGAAATAAAAAATACTATGGATTCTGAAAGACCAAGTGAATTATTTGAATGAGGTTCAAATGGTTGATCTAACATGAACATAGAAACCCCTTAAGTCTATAGTGTAGACGGTTTTAGCAGATCCACTCACGAAGGCTCTACCACATGAAGTCGGGAAAACTTATGTGTAAAACGGTATTAGATACCGGAATAAATGGGCCTGAGTGCAAGTGGGAGATGTTGAGAGATGATACTCTCGAGGCAATCCATCTCTGTGTAAATAGTATAAACATCTTGTTCGAAATAACAGTAAGCTGTTTGGTAATAATTTATCTGAGTTATATTGTAATGTAGTTAACATTAGATATTAACTTAGGAAAAGTCCTGAGACTTTATGCAAGGTCAAACATGTATCGAGACGAGTATTCGATCATGGAGAAATGTTTGACCGTCTGTAGCATAAGTCTAAAAGGGTTCGTGGTCGTATATGTTTCGAGACAAAGATATCGAAAAATCGGATAGACCATTGTGTCTTAGTCTTCACCGTTTAGCGGTGGCGATGATCACATGATTGCTTGACTTGGTAAAGTCGAAGATGAGACACAGGTGCTCATTAGAGAATGAGTTCACTGAACGATCCACAAGAGTTATCATATGGTTATATTGACCAATCTGTCAATGATAACTCTTAGTAATGATAGGCAAGTTGGTCTTTTGACTTGAGGTCCTTTTACGAACATGTGCGTGAATGGTGCCACTTAGATCACTGATCTAGCTTCGAGGCTAGGCCTGTCGAAAGGTCTTTGATTGGGTGTCACTTAAAGCGTACGAGGAGAGTAATGACCAAGAGAGGATTCGTCTCCCCCGGTCAATGGGAGTTAGTGTCGTAGAGTTATTTTGGTCTTTAGTAAAATCTCTGCGCAGAGTATGTTGGAAGAAGTCCAACATTAGTTGACTAAAGATCGATAGAAACTAACCGAAGTCAAGTTATTAGGGTTGACAGTTTGACCGTACCCTAGACTTGATCTACACGATATAGTTTAGACGAAGAGACTATAACTGCAGAATTCATCACGGAAATAGTCAGGGTGGTCCCGACAATACTCATGACGATGATTCAACCACATAATGATGATTCTGAAGCAGGGACGGAAACCACTGCTCGTGGTCACTGCCGTATAGGGCTTCGAGCCTAACCTGTTGTAAGGGTTAGGCTGTAGAGTCTCACACAAAGTGCGACCTTCGTCTAGTAATAGGTAGAAATATTAGGGAGAATATGCATTTGATGCAAGGGATAAAGTATTGCAAAAGATGTATGCAATAATCTCCTGCATTCAGGATAAATGATCATGAATGCAAGTGGGAGATGTAGAGGGATATGCCCTCAGATCATTTGTATTTGATGCAAATGAAAATTTAAGCTTAGATATGGGACTAATTTGCAAATGATGCAAAAGAGATTAAATGTGTTTTAAATAGTTTAAGACCATATTTAATAATATAAATTCAAGGAAAAGTTCACGGGAAAGACAGGAATGTCCCGGTTTACGCCCAGGTTCAAACGGCGTCCAAATCGGACGCCAAATGCTCTAGTTATGCACAAAACAGCCCGTTGGATAAGATCGGGTCAGACCAGGCTGACCCAGGCCAGGTCTGGCCTGGGTGCCTGGCCAGAACCAGACAGCCTGGGGCACCCGGCCCAGTGCAGGCCCAGGCGCCCAGGCTGGGCGTGCCAGTCTGGGCGCATCCAGACCAGGTTCTGGCCTGGTCTGGGCTCGTCCAGCTGGCCTGGTGGGCCCCGTAGAGTAGGTTTTCTAAAACCTAGGTTGGGCAATTTTTGACGGCTCAGTTTTTGCGAAAAACAAGCCTTGGGCTGAACTTTGGGCGATCAATTGGAGGGTCAAACGGACTCCGATTGACGTACCGTTTTTTTCTATGCGTTCACCGTTGAACACCCTTCGAATTGGTAGTTTGTATCAATCATGAAGCTCAACGGTGAGGGAGTTAAAAGTCACGGAAGTTTGCACCTTGTGAAAGGCAAACTAACTTGATTTTAATTAACTCCATTTAATAGTCCCACATTGGTTGTGCGGAAAAGGGGATAGACAGCCGCCTATATAAATAAGGGCCTCCCCCTTCCTCCAAACTCGTCCCAAGCTCTAGATCTGAGCGGCTCTCGTAAATGTTGGAGCACGCTCGGATCTAGGCTTAAATTAATATTTTCTATCTCCCTATATTTCTGCCTTACTCCTGAGGGCTCTAGCAAAGCCACGAAGGAGTTCGGATTCGGATCCGAAATCTTGGCGAAGGCTTTCACTCGCGTGAAACTTTCTTCAGCGCGTGGTTGGCTCGGCGACACGAGAATTGCTCGCCTCGGGATGTAGAGCGGTTCGAGGAGTGGCTCAACGTGGGATGGGGAGCGGCTCGGAAGACGGTGCGGAACATCTCGCCTGCACCAGGGTTGAGATTCCGGGTATGTGTTTTAAGCATTATTTTAATTTAATCGCAGTAGGTTATATCCTTTTTGGGATGGTCAGATCCATCCCGAGTCGGCATAGATCTTGTCTAAGGGTCTTATACGTTAGGGCTAAGTTAAATTGTTTAACTGCATGTTAATTAGATTAACTTGTTTATTCTTCCGCTGCAAGTTTTTATGTCTATGTTCCGTCCGACTTAGGACGGAAATAGAGTTTTTGTGCCCTAAGGGTCCTAGAAAACCCTTCACTATTCACACCTCTACCCCGGTGGTCACCACATCTGTCTCTGTCGTGACCGGACCTGAGGGCACGGTTGACTCTTGTAACGACTGGTTTTCGTGTAATTGGATTATCTATATTAAAATATATGCTTGGTGGATTTTCTCCTTGGATGTGTGGTTTTCGTCGCCATAGCCTTCACTTTCGATCGTTTCGTCGTGATTTTCTAGCTTCTTCCTTCGATCGTCGATTTCGGAGTAAGTCATTCGTGACGAGCTTCAAATCGCTCATATCTTAGAGTTAGAGTGATCTTAGAAGCCATAGGAATCTTCCCGAAGTTCTGCGATTCGAATCGGCACTTTTAGTGCATCTTAGTTGGTTCGAGAAGGGGAACCAACCGACTAGATTGAGATCTAGTCGGTCGGCAACTCTACTCAAACCGACTAGTTTCTTGGATTAAGTTTACCTAAGTTACTGTATCTGTTTAGTCGGTCTAAGTTCATCTTTCGACCGACTAGTTGTCAAACTAGTCGGTTAAGTTTTGTACTCAGACCGACTAATTCCTAGTTCTCCTGTACAGCCGAGTTACTGTTTGCTCTTAGTCGGTCACAGTTATTCGACCGACCGACTAGTTCCCAAACTAGTCGGTCAGCCATCCTTCTTTGACCGACTAATCAGCCCAGGAAACCCTAGTTTTGCCCTAGCCGCCACCAAACTCTATAAATACCCCTCCAAACGTTTTCTTCTTCTTCCTCACGACCTAAAACCCTAATTTCTCCCCCATTGAGCCCCCATCTTCCCCAAACCATTGATCCTTCATCCCAAGCTCATCCATCATCATCCAAACCCTCATTTCACATATCCTACCTCTCCTCAACCTCAAACCCTCATCAAATCCCAAAAGCCTCATCCAAACCCATTTCTCCAGATTTTCCCTCATTTCCAGATCTGAGCCGGATCGTTCTTCCGTTGCCGTGGTTGCTCGGCATCGTTCCTCCACTTCTTCACGGGTAGTATTCTTCCTCTAATAATCTCATAACCCACACTTGATATTTGTGAAACCCTAATAAAATGGATCATTAGAAATCATAGGGTTCGATTGTGAATACGGATTAGTTACCATTCTAATGTTGTTTTTCCTTGACAGTGATCCATTCCCGTAGATAACAATTTGTGTGATGTGCCTTCGTTGATCGTTCTCCTCGGTGCCAGGCAAGTGAAACTTGCATCCCTTGATCTAGGCCATGTTTTAGGCCATTTACCTTGCTTTAGCGTAAAAGAGACTAGACGGTGAAAGGATAGCCGTTTAGACGCCATTGACCTAGCTTGACAACGAAGCTTGGTCCGTCACCTTCATCATGCCTGTATGTCACGTTTACTTTCCCTTAACGGTACGCGAATTAACTGTTCATGTCATCCATGCATCCTTAACTGCTATTGCATTTTAACTGCCATGTTTAATTTAAATAAACGGTACGCGAATATCTGTTCATGCCATTGCATTTTGCCTGTCATATTTAATTTAAATAAACGGTACGCGAATATCTGTTCATGCCATTGCATTTTGCCTGTCATGTCTAATTTCAATAAACGGTACGCGAATATCTGTTCATGCCATTGCATTTTGCCTGTCATGTCTAATTTCAATAAACGGTACGCGAATATCTGCTCATGTCATTGCATACTTGAATACTCATCGTGATTGCGTAGCATCGCTACATATTAGTGTTACTTGATACCGACTAGGCACCCACCTTGCGTGGGCACAATCCTATGCCAAATACACTTTCTGGCTCGTGTTCCAGAAGACGAGCTCAACACAGCCTGCGGGCAATAGGGCACTCGTTGAGTGATCCCTTGTACTTGATACTTGAACACAGCCTACGGGCAATATGGCACTCGTTGGGTGATCCCTTGTACTTGTTACTTGACATTGCATGTCACAACTGCCACTTGTTTACTTTACTGTTCACTTGACGTGAACCACTCGACTTGTACTTGTCCGTGTTTACTTGTTATCCGTGACATACTTGCTACTGGTACTTCCCTTTACTTGTCACTTCCATACTATACTTGCCATGCCATGCATCATACTATAACTGCTAGGTTGCTAGTTTACCTTTCTTTCCGTTTCCTTGCACAAGTCTTTCCAGACTTGCTGACATGTGCCCCTCTCTCTTTTGGGTGTCACATGTTAGACCCAGAGCCAGAGCTTTGTTGCAGGGGATATGGTGATGTTGATGCTGATGTTTGCTGTGGAGGTGAGTGAATACCAGGGGCCTGTCTTGAAGACCGCTCGTGTTCACTTCTTTGTTTAGGTTTGCTGTTAGTTGTTGGTGCGTGGCACCTTTGTATGTATGTTATACCTTGTTGGCCATGTTTGGGCCTTAGACTCTTTTCCTTTTAGCCTGGTGGCTTTTCTGCGATATTGTAATTTGTTTATGGACATTTGGAGATTCAATAAAATGTCGTCTCATTTCCTTATTATCATTGTTGTTTCGTTTCGCTTTGCAAGGACTTGCCATAATAAGTGTTTTTATACGCTTATCAGACTTGGAGCTTCACAGCTTCAAGTTTGTGCGGACCTTCTCACGTCTCGCCTCCACATTTTTGGGAAGCGGGGCGTGACAGGTTTTAGTGGTGGCCCATGCAGGTCCATTTGCAAATGTGAACTATCGGAACAATGATAATAATTATGGAATGTCCATTAAATAAATTAGAACATCCAAATTATAAGCCCGGAGTCTAGGGGTTTTAGCGTTCATATGCCTTAGGTAGCTGGTAGACGTGTTAGGGCATCTGTCTCAGCTTAGTAGGAACCCATTAGATCAGGACCCTAGCTAGACTTAAATAGACGTCTGTGCTTGCTAGTTAGGAATCCTTGATTGTTAGCTAGACTCCATGTTAGTGATTTGTTTGATAGTCTTAAGAGTTACCTTAGTGGTTCCTGTCTAGCTTTGACTAGGGTAGACTTCTAGAATTCCTTGGTCTCTCGCTTGGGTTCATCGATTTCGGACCAAGCTGAACTCATTTCATCGCTGTCTAGCCCTCAGGGAAGTCTTAGTGCTTAGTTCCATAATCTTTAGCTGGTTGACCGTAGGAGTTTCCGTAGATTTTCCTAAGTCATATCCTAGGCGTGTTTATGCTTTGATCATCCGACCAAATCCCTTGCCTCGATTCCCATGACCACCACGTTTCGATAATCGTTGATCCTTCGAATGTTCCCATTCACAAGGCTTAATTTCTTTTAAAGTTATTTTTCGATTTCCCTTATTAAAGTTTTCGTTAAGTTTAAATTTTGTTTTAAACCCGCTACGTATATACTTAAAATTTCTCACTTTTCGATTGAGTCAAATTCCTTGTCGATTTCGGAGTCTAATGGTTGTAATTATAATTGCTATCTCGTAACCATTTTTTTGTCTATATTTTCGCATTTCGGTTTAAAGACTCCAATACTATTTTGGAAAATTCGATATACCATTTTCTAATTATGAGATCCATTTTAATCGCATAGGATACATACTTTAAAATCTTTTCCAAGCTAAATGGAATTTCAATTGTTATATGTATACTTATATCTCGTACTCTTTCGTTGACTTAAATTAATTTTTGAAATTCGAAAGTTTTGACGAGATTTTGATTACTGTTTTATAATGTTCTACAGCCTATACCTTTCATACCTATTTGAATATCTTGTCCCTTTTTCATAAATCGATTTAATTCTGAGCCGCAATTCTATTTTCCAAATTCGATTTATGAATTTTCCTTTCTTATTTATGCTATTCAAATGACTCGTCACGCTCCCTTAATATACTTTTCAAGTCACAGATGATTTCAGCTTTCAACAAATCAAAGTTATGTTCAAACATTTTCCCGACTACAGATTTTTGGAAAGTTACGTTTCCGCAACCACTTCCCTTGTCCTCAATTCACATGACCACCTCATTACAATTATCCTTGATCTTTCAAATGTTTACCGTTGCAAATCTTGATTCTTCCAAAGTTATTTTCGAATGCTTTCCTTATTTGAAGTTTCACTCAATTTAAATTTTGTTCTAAACTTCTTTAAATATGTCTCCCTAAAATTTCGATGGAGTTAAAAGTCGTTCTTGAATTTTGAAGACTTTTGGTCGTAATTTTAAAATTACTATCTTGTACTATTTTTCTAACAATGTATCTTTCGCAGTTCGATTTTTTTTTAAACTTTATTACTATCCTGATGGTTCGATATACCGTCCTTTTTCCTAACTACAAAAAATTTATTTTAACCACTTATCTTACATACCGTTAGGGGTATTTTTCCAAACTAAATGGACTTCAACTAATTTTTGTATATATCAATTATAGGTTCGTCGTACTCGTACTTCAAAAGTTTTTATACCAACACGTTCTTTTGGCGAATCCTTATTTCCCTAAAAGTATCTTCAATCTTCTTCTTTCGTTAAGTTTAAATTTGTTCGAAACACTTTTGATATATGTAATGTTTCATGCTCCTTCGCCGACTTAAATTATTTATGTTTTTAAATATCGAAACTTGTGTTGAGATTTTTAGATTAGAAGTTTATAATATTTTCTGCATATACCTTCGTATCGATATAAATGTCTTGTCCCTTTTCATATACCAATTTCATTCTGAACAGTATTTCTATTTTCCTAACTCGATTCATAAATTGTTTTCTTACTTGTGCCATTAAAATTTTATTCGAAAACACCTCATGCTTACTCATAATAAACTTTTCAAGTCCCTTTGGACTTCGGCTTTTAGCAAGTCGATTTTATGCTCAACATTTTCCATATTTCAGATTTTTGTATAAAATTTTTTTTTTTTACTATTTCGAAATCATTCCTGACTTAGACCCTTCATAAAACGGTTTAAAAGTTTTAATACTAACTTGATGAGTTAAATATCCTTTTCTCTTTCCATACTACTAAGATATTATCTTTCCGTTCACCATACACACTTTTAAGATAATTTCTGAAATATGACTTCAATTATTTTTCTATATCGGTACCACGTTCGTTTTGCTAGTACATTAAGATCTTGTATAAAGCAATTTTGTTGGCAAATCCGGATTTCTCTAAAAGTATTTTCGATATGGTTTATTTGGGATTTCTCTTCAGTTTTAAGATTCGGAAAACCTTTAGCATGCGCTTAAATTCTCTACACTATATTTGATCTGATTTCATTCCTTGAACCTCGAAACTTTTTCCCAAAATTTTTAAACTACTGCCGCATAACATTTTCTAACATACGCCCTATATGTTCGTGTAAATGATTTACTTATACTCGTGATAGCTTTATATAAGCTAAATAAACCATTTCATCTTATTATATATATTCGGCTCAAACTTATTTCGAACAACTCATTTTATCGACCGGTTTCGTACTCTTCATTTTAACTTATATCTTTTACACTATGTTTTCCATGTATCCTAATGGAGCATCATTACATCATTACACGACCGTTCCCATGTTTTTCGATCTTTCTATTCGTCATGATCTAGGTTCGGTGCCTTCCTATTGTCTAGCCCATAGAGCTTGTCGTTGCCTGTGTCAACCTTGTTATAGTTTGGTGGACCCATTAGTTAAGTGATTATGTCGTCGTAGTCTTGGTTTCGTAGTGTGTATATAGTGGTATGGGTGTTGGCAATTGTATGTTGTGTGTAGGTAATTTTCTGCTTGAGTATGATGTGATATACGTATGATAACAGAATGATAATTTTGATTGGTACTACTTGTTTTATGAGATGTCGGATGCGTGTATATCAGGAGGTATACCCGACTATTGCATCTCTTAAACTTGTATGTAGTTGATGTGTTGATATGGTAATTATAAATGGATGGATATGGTGTGAAAATATGTGATACGTGGATGTGTATGCCTTGGAGTGGTATTGGTATGTGTATGGATACTGTGTTACGCATATAAATGTCCTGCTATGATTTGAGTCTCACTCAAGCTTGAGTGGGTATACTCTATGTACTTTGGTATAATTGTATGTGGTGGTGAATAGTGACGGATGATGTATGTATGGTGTTTGAGTTGTTTGTGCTTGGTTGTGTTACGCACACGATTGTGGGTGGCTATACCAAAATATAGTTATAGGACTATATGTGAGGTGAAAATATGGTGAAATATTTGCATGTATTTGAATGACTAAATAAATGTGAAATTATTTTCAAATAAGAGAGGCTTGGTTATTTTCTTATAGTAAGTAATAAGTGTTTATTGTTGTATAAATATATTGACTATATATATGTGATTGAAATACGTGTATGGAATTGATTGACTATAATAAGTATGAGTGTACTATGTGCGTGAAAATATGTGTGTAGTGGTAGTAATATTTAATTTCTAGTGCATATATATATAAGCACTCGAAATGAAAAGTACTTGGTTGAATCTATAATGTGATATTGGTTGAGGGTAGTTACCCGAGCGACTATGTATATGTTAGGAAGTCCGAGGACGGACTTTATTCTAAGGTGGGTAGGATGTAACGACTGGTTTTCGTGTAATTGGATTATCTATATTAAAATATATGCTTGGTGGATTTTCTCCTTGGATGTGTGGTTTTCGTCGCCATAGCCTTCACTTTCGATCGTTTCGTCGTGATTTTCTAGCTTCTTCCTTCGATCGTCGATTTCGGAGTAAGTCATTCGTGACGAGCTTCAAATCGCTCATATCTTAGAGTTAGAGTGATCTTAGAAGCCATAGGAATCTTCCCGAAGTTCTGCGATTCGAATCGGCACTTTTAGTGCATCTTAGTTGGTTCGAGAAGGGGAACCAACCGACTAGATTGAGATCTAGTCGGTCGGCAACTCTACTCAAACCGACTAGTTTCTTGGATTAATTTTACCTAAGTTACTGTATCTGTTTAGTCGGTCTAAGTTCATCTTTCGACCGACTAGTTGTCAAACTAGTCGGTTAAGTTTTGTACTCAGACCGACTAATTCCTAGTTCTCCTGTACAGCCGAGTTACTGTTTGCTCTTAGTCGGTCACAGTTATTCGACCGACCGACTAGTTCCCAAACTAGTCGGTCAGCCATCCTTCTTTGACCGACTAATCAGCCCAGGAAACCCTAGTTTTGCCCTAGCCGCCACCAAACTCTATAAATACCCCTCCAAACGTTTTCTTCTTCTTCCTCACGACCTAAAACCCTAATTTCTCCCCCATTGAGCCCCCATCTTCCCCAAACCATTGATCCTTCATCCCAAGCTCATCCATCATCATCCAAACCCTCATTTCACATATCCTACCTCTCCTCAACCTCAAACCCTCATCAAATCCCAAAAGCCTCATCCAAACCCATTTCTCCAGATTTTCCCTCATTTCCAGATCTGAGCCGGATCGTTCTTCCGTTGCCGTGGTTGCTCGGCATCGTTCCTCCGCTTCTTCACGGGTAGTATTCTTCCTCTAATAATCTCATAACCCACACTTGATATTTGTGAAACCCTAATAAAATGGATCATTAGAAATCATAGGGTTCGATTGTGAATACGGATTAGTTACCATTCTAATGTTGTTTTTCCTTGACAGTGATCCATTCCCGTAGATAACAATTTGTGTGATGTGCCTTCGTTGATCGTTCTCCTCGGTGCCAGGCAAGTGAAACTTGCATCCCTTGATCTAGGCCATGTTTTAGGCCATTTACCTTGCTTTAGCGTAAAAGAGACTAGACGGTGAAAGGATAGCCGTTTAGACGCCATTGACCTAGCTTGACAACGAAGCTTGGTCCGTCACCTTCATCATGCCTGTATGTCACGTTTACTTTCCCTTAACGGTACGCGAATTAACTGTTCATGTCATCCATGCATCCTTAACTGCTATTGCATTTTAACTGCCATGTTTAATTTAAATAAACGGTACGCGAATATCTGTTCATGCCATTGCATTTTGCCTGTCATGTTTAATTTAAATAAACGGTACGCGAATATCTGTTCATGCCATTGCATTTTGCCTGTCATGTCTAATTTCAATAAACGGTACGCGAATATCTGTTCATGCCATTGCATTTTGCCTGTCATGTCTAATTTCAATAAACGGTACGCGAATATCTGCTCATGTCATTGCATACTTGAATACTCATCGTGATTGCGTAGCATCGCTACATATTAGTGTTACTTGATACCGACTAGGCACCCACCTTGCGTGGGCACAATCCTATGCCAAATACACTTTCTGGCTCGTGTTCCAGAAGACGAGCTCAACACAGCCTGCGGGCAATAGGGCACTCGTTGAGTGATCCCTTGTACTTGATACTTGAACACAGCCTGCGGGCAATATGGCACTCGTTGGGTGATCCCTTGTACTTGTTACTTGACATTGCATGTCACAACTGCCACTTGTTTACTTTACTGTTCACTTGACGTGAACCACTCGACTTGTACTTGTCCGTGTTTACTTGTTATCCGTGACATACTTGCTACTGGTACTTCCCTTTACTTGTCACTTCCATACTATACTTGCCATGCCATGCATCATACTATAACTGCTAGGTTGCTAGTTTACCTTTCTTTCCGTTTCCTTGCACAAGTCTTTCCAGACTTGCTGACATGTGCCCCTCTCTCTTTTGGGTGTCACATGTTAGACCCAGAGCCAGAGCTTTGTTGCAGGGGATATGGTGATGTTGATGCTGATGTTTGCTGTGGAGGTGAGTGAATACCAGGGGCCTGTCTTGAAGACCGCTCGTGTTCACTTCTTTGTTTAGGTTTGCTGTTAGTTGTTGGTGCGTGGCACCTTTGTATGTATGTTATACCTTGTTGGCCATGTTTGGGCCTTAGACTCTTTTCCTTTTAGCCTGGTGGCTTTTCTGCGATATTGTAATTTGTTTATGGACATTTGGAGATTCAATAAAATGTCGTCTCATTTCCTTATTATCATTGTTGTTTCGTTTCGCTTTGCAAGGACTTGCCATAATAAGTGTTTTTATACGCTTATCAGACTTGGAGCTTCACAGCTTCAAGTTTGTGCGGACCTTCTCACGTCTCGCCTCCACATTTTTGGGAAGCGGGGCGTGACAACTCTCCTACTCCCGATTTCACTTCTTCCGCCCCTTTGGAGCCAACCAGTTCTTCTGCTCTCAGCCTACTGATTCACCTATCTCGAAGCATGTCTCTGCCAGCTCTCTTTCTGCACCTATGGACCTTCTCACTTCCCTTCCCACCACTTTAGGGTCCACAGTTCATCTATATGGCACTTCTTCTGCACCAGCATCAGCAGTTTTCTTCGAGAGAGTCACTGTGTTTGTTACCACTTCTGTTGCCACGACGTCTCCTATTTCTGATACTGTTGATGCTTCTATTTCTGTACCGGATCTCGGATCCTTTCCATGCACATCATCTTCCTCCGAGATCCCTGCTAGACCTCCCTCCCATGGCGTTCAATTCAGACCCCGGGTATCACATACCCATGGGCACACTACGAGGGTAGTCTCTAGCAGTTCATGCCCACCCTTTAGCTCCTGCACCACAGATGCACGTCTTTCCATGATGGAGCATGAGTTCGTCACCCTGATGTGTGCCTTTGACACCCTCTCGAACTCTTTCTCCACTTTTCAACAATTCATAGAGCGAGACCTCACAACCATTCTTGACATTCTAAGGTATCAGCGTGCACCCACCGTCATACTTGCACCATCCCCTCCTCCCAGGCCAGACCATGTCCCTTCTGCACCGCTCACTGTGCCTCACTCTCAGGCTTCTGTAGGGCCTGTCACTTCTACACTTGAGCCGGTTGTACCTCAGTTGGAGACTACCGTTGTCGACACACACATCCCCACACCTGTCGACACTCCAGCTGTTTCACTTTTGTCTGAGCTTGTGGCCTCTTCAATTTCTTCACCGGTCAACACACCAGTCAGGCCTTCACATTCGGTGTCGGTTGTTTCCATCTCTGGTCCCGAGCAGTCAGACCCATCATCACCTCCAGAGGGTGATGCCGCTGCTTGATCCTTACAATATTTTTGCTCCTGTCACCCCCGATTCTTTTGTGCACATCTGTCTCTTTGGGGCACTGACCTTGCATAGCTTGGGAGATGACATTTTTGCACCGCCTGTTGATACCCCATCATTTTGCATTTGCACATGCATCATGACATCATTTGCATCATCTATCTGCCTATTCATATTTTTGCATCTTAGGCATTAGGACATGCACTTTTTCTTTTATCATTTGCATAGTTTCATTTTTTACTTTCTTTTATTTACCACCCACCCACCCTAGCCTCATTTTCCCTACTTGCCAGCGTGTTCTCAGCAGTGAGGACACTGTTGTGTTTAGCTTAGGGGATTAGAGATATCACTTTTATTTTCATTTTTTTTCATTTTCTTTCATTTTCCACCACTTTTTCGTCGCTCCATTTTTTAACATCATATTTTCCATGTTTGGTTTGCATGCATGCATGCTTTTATTTTACTTTCTCCATCTTTCTTTTCCAGTTTTGCTAGATATATTATGCATGATGATTTCTCTCTTAGCCTTGGTAGCTATTGATTGACTGCGAGACGTGCACAATCCAAGTAGGATGCACGCGCTCGCCTCCCAATGGTAGGAGTGTCAGATGCAATATAAACTCGTGCGTAGGGGGTCGAATCCACAGAGACAATTAGTTTCACATTCACAATCTCGATTGGTTAAGAAAAGGCTAAAGGTGTTGGCACAACCAACTAAACTAACAAGTGTAGTGAGTAGAAGTGTGGGGTGATACGGTCGAGCCAAACCCAAGGCAGGGAGGGTGGAGACCAAAGTGTGGAGCTAGTCAAGCAAGGAGAAGTGTATAGAATGGGATGTCATTAGGGTTGTGACTTGATTAGCAATGGGTTCACTCCAAATGAATCAACCCACGCATCCATTTCAAGGTATGCGGGATTGTGCATGTAGGTAATGCCCTTAAGGCACACCACCGTTCTACGGCCCCACCAAGGGTAATGCATGATTCATTTGTGTTGATTAGTGGGTTGGAATTCCCTAACTTAAGCTCGTGAGTCAATCCTTGCATCTGTATCAATAGAATGCAAGGATGGTGCACGTAGGTGTGACCCTTAGGGTACACCACCGTTCTACAGCCCCGCCAAGAGTGGTGCACGACTCAATTAAAACTAGGGCACAACCCATCAATCAACATTACTAGCACCCATTTCGTGGCATGCTAGGTCTATTAAATGCAAGGAATGAATTATCACAATCAACTTCACAAACCCTAGCTAATCCCAATTCCACACACTATTGGCTCTAGGCCTTCATAATGATAAACAAAATGATAAACATTAATGAGTATTCATTACAAGCCACTAAGCAAACAATTATCCAATGAATCTCACTTTCATTCAACAATCATTTACAAATTGAGAAATACAAAAGCAATAAAGCCAAATGTTACAAGAGAGGAGAGAGATAACCAAATAGAACCCTAAAACACAGGCCTTCCCTCTCTTGCTCCTCCTCCAAGCTCCACCAAGCTCCAATGGCCTCCAAATCCTAGCCATAGCCCTTGGGAAGAAGATGGGGGTCTAAACCCCCAATGGAACCATAAAGACAAGGCTGATCGAATTCTCCTCATTACATCAGAGTTTAGGGGTTTTAAACCCCTAAGAGATCGCATCATACCCCTCCAAAGAATCATCCAACGGCCGACAGCGACTGGGGAGAAATCGGGTTAAGAAAAACCCGTTTCTCGGAACCCAGATCCGCCAGGAAAACCCGCAACAGGCGACTGCTGAACAAACATCAGTCGCCTGTCATTGGTCAAGCAGCATAGCTTCCAAAGGAGGGGCAGGCGACTGTCTTGAAAATCACAGTCGACTATGAATGACACAGGCGACTGTCTTTTGTGCTTCAGTCGACTGCTGTAGAAACTTCAAATCGACAGAGAGTCGGATTTCCTTCGCCCTTCGGGAGGAGATGAAATAGTCGACTGCTGAAGAACTAGCAGTCGACTGCACAGTGGTACATTTGACTGTCAATCCTTTTACAGGCGATTGTGTTGCACTTTGGCTTGCTCCAGGCGACTGTCGAGATAACATGTGACTGCCGTTGTAAGGATAGTCGACTGTCCTGGCCCCATGTTCACTTCTCCAATTACTTGATTTTGTCCCCTTCGGGACACCTGAAAAAATCCAAAAAATATGTGAAAATACAATTCATGTTTATAAAGCTTTGGAGAGTGAAATTGTGCTGAAATAAAATCATATGCTCAAAAGATGATGAATTGGTGCAAATATAGTTAATTGAGCATGATTCAATGAGTTATATGCACAAGATGGGTGTAGTTAGGGGGTATAAATATACACTTTTCACTACGAATCACACCCACAACTAGCATTTTGCTAGTCCCTAGCAAAACAAGCCATTAATTCGGATTAAATGGAAAACATGCACCAAACTCAAGATATCATCATGACATAATTTATATGTTATTTCCAAGTGATATCAAAGCCAATATACACAATGTATGAAATGAAATAACAAATGACACTCTCCTCAATCCAATTCTAAGAAAAGTAAGGAAATAAGCGGCACATTCTTTGGGAAGATGCGCACATGGCAAAGTTTCAAATTTTCATGCAAATGGCCAAAACCAAAAGAAATTCATTCTAAGTTGTGGGAGACGAGATTGCATCATTCATGTTGCTTATTCTTTCATTTATTCATTCAATTTTTATTTTTCTTTTCATTTTCTCTCTTTTTTTGTTTAGTATGTTTATGTTTTGCACTCACGCAATAATGCTATGAAATGCAAACACGACCACATTTCCATACACGCGATAACGCTATATAGGCAAATGGATGGAATGATCCCATAAATCTCATCTTTGGCGTCCTCCCCAATGTTTCATGGGGCACCGGCTACTCAATTTGATTAAAAAAACTATTCACTTATATTAATTCTATTTCTCATCCTAAACATGAATTATCAACTCATCCACCCACTCCTTAGGAGGAAAACAAAACATAACCAATGGCCACATCCTATCCAATCAAAAACTAAGCCATTCAGCCCAATTCATGCAATCACTTACACCAAACTATTCCCGAATTATTTCAAAGAAAGTATCAAAACATATAAAATCGTTCAA